>JABFPB010005409.1:0-13369 GCA_022817645.1 Ceratoteleas bidentatus
TTTTACTACACTGCATAGCTGTCCACCAAGTTACCATCGATTGTGGTAATGGTTACCACAATTGTGGCTATCTTCTCGAACTATTTTTCTCCGTGTATTATATACAGAACTATCATCCTCACGAAGAAAAAAAATGTATCAACATTTCCTACAATTGAAGTAAACTTGCCTTACAGTTTAAGAACCACGACTTAGCCAACCAATTTACTTTAAGATCATGCGATATTATAAAACCATTCATACTAAAATTTGCTGAAAAGTATTACAAATATCCCAGATCAAATAAATTCTAGATAGTACATTCAACTGTGCTACCATAGTAGGAAGTTTTTATACAAACATTTTCTTCTATCACTCAGGGCTGCCACACCATTACTATGCAGTGCTACCAACCCGACTATTAACGATATCATAATTATAATTACGTTGAATTGATATTGTCTTAATATTTACAAGTTTTTTTCCGTGTGAGTTACGTTTTACGATATGTGTTATACAATTGGAAATAATACTTTGTATCATAGAGATAACGCCAGTTGACCAGCATATTGAATATATTATATTTTGGAAGCGAGTGCGCGCGCCGTTTGAGCCTTGCACCTGACACGGATCTGTGTATTTATTTGGCGCGCGAGGCCCGATCAACGTGCGCGATTGGCGGGTCCACATTGGCAGGTGCAACGCGCGCAAATCATCGGCAATCAAAAGCACGTCAAACGGCCGCAGCACTCGAAGCCCTGCGCTAGTTAGTATTCGACTGGACGCCAGTCGAATTTTGCAATATTTGTAAAATAAAACTTACTGTAATTATGCGCACTGCGCAACAAAACCTTTCTTTCGCGCGTTTTTGTTTCGTTGTTGCGAAGGGCGTTTCTGGTGATAACGCAAGCAGAGAAACCAATCAAGAAACCAGGGAGCCACTTGTTTTCTTTTTTTTTTTTTTTCATTCTACGCACAGTGTCGTCCGACATACGTGCACAGTAAAACGGGTTTTCCCACACCGTTCCGACGTACTTCGTACCATTTATCTGTGCGTTTCGCAGCAACTCAGTTATTAATTTTTATATCTTAGTAGCGCATAGAAGAAGAATATTAGTTTTTAAACGGCACGCCTTTAATGTCCGCTGATTTTCCCGCGCAATTATTGTAACGTCTCATTGATTAATCTATTACCGATCAATAATAATTACCATTAATAACAGCACTATTATCACGAGGGGTAGTACAGTTTTGTTTAGTTTTTATATAATGTATAAATATCAAATGATGGCACGTTATGTTAACTTGGATGTACATACATGATACATTGATATAAATATTATATATATTATAAATAGAGGCCTATTTTGTACTGTATCTTTATTTGTTTAAACTCTTTATTGATAATAACAATTATCATTACTTCTCATTACGTCCATTCAGATGAAGCGAATGATTGTTGGAATAGGTTTATTAGTGACAATGCACTAGCTGTGTTTAGATGATTGTGATTGTTTCAATAAAAACACAAAGTAATCTATTAGCTCGGAGGAAGGAATACATTGTTTTCTTCATCAAAGTAGAGAGATGTTCGAGTTCAGTTCCTCGAACTCGATTCCAGTAGTCCCGAACTTCGCCTCACTGGTCTAATTGTACTATAATAACGGTGACAAATGAAATCCGCAAAATCACACCTGTCCCACACTGTAAAAACCAATGTACTCCCTCCTCTCTCACCGGGACAAAGCTTTTCGAATGATTCAGGGTACGTAAAACGAAACTGTCTTCTTTGATTGATTATCGCGATCGATGAAACCTTGGTGACGTCCGTCTTTAATCAATTATAATGTCTGTCGAATAAACTAAAAGTGATTCCACTTCTATGTCGTATAAGGGGAAAATACTGAAAAAGTAAAAAAAAGCAAAAAAAAGAAAGAAATTTTAATCGCATTTTTATAAGAGATAACGCGAGGGTCCAAGGCACACGAATAAGCAGAAACGACGCGCGCAGCGCTTGACTAGCCAATCGCTGGACAAGCCACGCTCCAAGTAAGGCCGTTTCTTTTCTTTCGAGTGCCTTCACACTCGACTAATATATTATTATATAACAAAGTGCAACACGCTGCCTTGCTGAACAGTACAAGTACAAAACAAATACAAATACATAAACATGTCTTCGATTTAATAAAAGAAAATATTCTGGTAGTTAAGGTATCAAAAGAAAAAAGAAAAAGATGATGACGATGAAATTGTTAATGGTAAGATTATAAATGAAACAATGACGATGACGAATGGATGCACGTGAAGTAACGTCGACGAAAATCACACCGGTAACAGCGTCGTTTGTCGAACGTTTGTCACAAATACCTCAACTGCCACAGCCTCAGAACGTGCGTGTGTCACTTCGCTTTCGATATTTCCGCGTGATTGCGTACTCTTTGCTCATCGCCCGTAGCTAGAACCAAGCGGAGCGGACTGCGAAATATCGAAACACTCGACAAGGTTGGGCGCCAAGTGGACGTGTAGTTGCATCCGAAAACTTGTATCCCTCCAGCAAGTCCCAATGTATCGCCCGCAGAGTAACCACATGTTTTACAGTCCCCAGCAATGATAATACAGTTGTTAATCTTCAACATTTTCTAAGACAAATATTCGTTTAAATCATCGGATATCCCTTTCATATCCTAGAAAAAATGGTGTATCATTTTGAAACACCAATGAGAATTGAAATACCTTTGGGGTTTCTTCTGGATAAAACAGTTTTGAGACACTTCTCCTGTCTACTATATCAAAATGTTTCAAAATGAGACACTTCTTTTTGCAGTGTAGTTCCAGTCTGTCGTGTGCAAAAACGGTTCCACTCCCACAGGAAGAAACTACTTTTCCTACACTTTACCCTATATAGTGCAACAACTGACTTGTCCCAATCCTGCTGTCAAATGTAACCACGTCCAGAAGTGCTGCCGCATGATCGCGAAGTCTCTACCGGCACTGGCAACGTCCACGCGAATTGTAATCTGAGGCCTGGCTCGTAATAGTTTATGATTTAAGCTACAATAGTTATTGTACTTACAATTTGTATTTTATTAACATTGCCTGGTATTAGCGTAAGAAACAAATTTGATAAACCGTTCTCATCGCCACGTGACATAGCATACAAGTCTCCGTCATTTGACGCAGACCGAAATAGAAAGAGAGAGTGAGACAGCGCGCGCGAAAGAGATAAACAGATGGAGAGAAAGACATGCAGATTGCGAGAGTTATCGAGAGAAATCGTGGCAGGATCGCGCTGGCGACGGCTCCCCTTTTTCTCAACAACACATCATTAACTTATAGTCATTCGTTTTAACATGGATGCAGTGATATGTACACACATATTATTACGATAAGAGTACTATTTACGATATCGATAATGTTGTAGTATTTGTACTTCCACTACACGAATTCGGAGCTTACAGCGTCTCGTGCGTGTTGCGGACCGAGACCTATCTGATATATCCAGGCGTTTGGTTTATCCCGGCGCTTCGATGGGACAATGATGAGACTGCTCCATTATCAAAAAACCAACCAATCGCAATTTAAACGAGCATACCCGCACACATCAACTTCGTCTCTTGTGAAATGATTGTTGAACCTATTGTTTAATCAAGCATTCCAGTAAGGACAACCTTCGCTAAAGACAATGTCTCCAACGCTCTTCTAACTGACGAAAAAAAGTTAAGCAAACCATGCATGTTCATAAATACTGCGCGTGATACAATGTTGTGAAATCGACACGGATGACCCGTCCGCGCGCAATTTCACTTTTATACGAAGCCGAATTCCGGGCGCGAAGTCCCGCCCGCACCCGACACCCGCGTCTCCAGCACCGAAACACGATCGTTCTTAATCATATCAAATATTCTTCGACACGTTTTTTCGATCATTTTGTACATAGTTACTGCATCGAGGTTCAAACTGGGCCGGCTTTCCGCGTGAAATTCCGCTTCGTGTAAAATATAATGATATTATTATATAATATTTAATTAATTAATATATATATAAATATATATAATTATATATTATCAAATAAGTGTTTATTCGCATTTTTATCACGATAAGTAATTATTATTATTATACAAAATTCGATAATAGTTGTTGGTGTAATATTATGAAATAAATCTTTAACCATAGCAAACGACTTTTTTCTGCATACTTTTCTCCGAATGCTTGTTCGGCGAATTCGTGTATTTTAGTTTTTTCGTGAAGCTTTTACTAATGCAGCCGTGGATACTCGATAAATCGATACATTTTTTGTCTCGATGAATGATACAGATTTCTGATAAGATAAATAGAAAGAGGATCGGAATGTGTTTAAAACCATATTTTATTATCTATTGATGGTTGCAAAACAAGACACTTGTTGCCCGATGCAGGTGTGCAGCCAATAACGAGTGCGCGTTCGCGTTGCGTTCACTCATTCGCATTTCTGTCAAGGTAATTCCCACCCACAGAGCACCGCCTAGTATAGTGGTGGATATTTAACGACAAATGGATGCAATTCAAATACATCCCGATTGTTTGGAGTTTTTAAATAACAGTATAACATATACTGGGCGATAATTGAGATATAATTGACCTGGCAATTGATTTTTTTACGTATACAATATATCTGTAAGCTATTTAGAACAAAACATGCAGCGCATTAGCTTTTTATGAATATATAACATATCGATGTTTTCACACTGTGTTTTAACAATTTAACAATTACTATCCAGCATTGTTTAATATCAAATTAGCCAATAGAATTAATTGATAGGTGGACAAAGTGGATAACGTTTTTACATTACAAGTTTATATTTATATAAAATCGTTTATCTTTTATTTATATCAATTTGATTATTTAATAATTCCATAATGAACAATAATTTGTAATTACCTGGTATACAATTATTTTTCGTGTGTTAATTCAAATGTTCAGTGAATACTGAAAATGTTGTTTTCTTTCATATCACAATTAGTAATCATCATTAAATTACGACTTTAAGTAATAATAAAACTACTATCGATTGGGTACTGCATTAATTATGTGCTTCATTTTTTTTAAATATCTATTGCAACCATTTTTACGAATTGCTTTATTCTAATTAATTAATTAATTAATTCTTTTTCGCATTTTGAGTTGTAATACAGAAATGATTATTGATAATATTTACGAGATCAATCTTTATTAATCGCGTTATACTTTATTGTCCATAGTTATATAGATAAAATTATCATACTTCGAAAGAAATGCGCTTCAGGCAAATATTTTGTCGAACAATTCAAGCGACAAAAAATTCTGCCTTGTCAACAACATTAAATAGATTAGCTTTGGAGCAAAGAAGATATAATCGTATTTAAGAAATACTTATTTGTCATAATAATCTTAATTATGTCTATTACGAATCGAAATAGCAAAACTAAATTGCATTAAGACACTAATCTAATGAAACGCATTTAACAATCTCATTTGACACTTAACGTACGGTAAGTTTTAAAGGTCCCTAATTAGATACGTAAATATTATTTCTAATAGAGGAAAAATAAAAACTCCGCCGGAATCCATGATTCTAATAAAAAATTGACAAATAACGTAATTGACTATTTTAATAACGAACACGAACAACGACTTATTAATATCGAAAAATGTGCGGATATAATATGTAGTTGTTTATATTTTAATGCATTTTTTTAATAACTACATAATTAAAAAAATCTTACATCTTAAAATAAAAATTATTATTGTTGATAAGTTATCTTAAATAAGGATAACAAGTCAATTTCAGGTTTTAAAGAAGTTAAAATAACATTAAAAAAATCAAATCCTAGATTGACGTATTCAAATAAACAAGCAAAGTTAACAACGCTTTGTTAAAAGCTTAATATAAACTTGAATAGCGGACAAATTAATTCAACCGTACATACAAAATATATTCTACATTCCCAGAATATTATATGAACATTAAATTTACATGTATCATTTAGTATTTAGCTTTTTAATAATTGCCAAATTCCCCATCTTCAATATGAAATGTTTATAAGAAAGGTAATTAAGCAATTGGGCAATGTTGCAAAAACACTTTCGTATATAAGTCAATAAGTGTTCATAAGAGCAGTTTCATCTTTCGTGGCAAAGTGATTTGACGTATTTATTTGACATCTAAAAATGAAGAGACTTCTAACCGCATTTCTTTTAACTATTCTTCTATTTGGTAAATATTACTTTACTTCGCGCAAATTTTTATAATTACATCTTAAATAAAATATAATTCTACTTTTCTTTGCAATATTTTTTTCATTTAACTGTTAATTTTTCTATATATATAAAATTTCTGAAAAATGCCTGAACATTTCTGGAAAAAAATGTATATAAAACATAGTATATCTTTATTAAATCATTTCCCCTAGATATAGGAACTTCTTTGAATGAAACTCGGAATGACACGCATCAAGTAATTTTTGGAGGACAATTTGCAACCATCTATGAAGCCCCTTACCACGTTTACTTGCAGTTCAATGGACAGTACATATGCGGTGGCTCTTTAATAACACTTCGCCACGTTATCACAGCAGCGCATTGTATTACGCCAAAAGCACAAAATCCCTACTTACCATTAGTAGTCATTGCAGGAACTGATTCGCAATATAAACGGGGTTTTGCGAGAAATGCGAGAAATATTTTCATTCATCCCAGATACGGAGGATATGAATGGAGCTTCGATATCGGAGTCATATTGGTTCGTATTGATTAATCAGCCTTGATTATCATAATGCAACTATCAAAAGTGTTTCATTTAACTGAAATTGCGAAAATATTTATGCATTATGATCGTTCATATAATATGTCACGTTTAAAAAGTAACATCCCTAACGGAATATTTCCCGATTTCTGAAACTTCTCCGAAGAATATAAAGGGTTTTGTCCGAGAATCTGCAGAGAATGTACAGGGAAAGAAAAAATCTCCGGAGATTATCCATTCTCCGTACATTCTCCGTAGATTCGCGGACAAAACCCCTTAAATTCTCCGGAGAACCTTCGGAGATCGGGAGATGTTCCGTTAGGATAGAAATTGTCTGATAGATGCCTGATAGATGCCGGGAAAAATTTAACAAAATGCATTTTGCCTTCATAACTAGAATTTTTGTAATTATTACAATAATTCCTATCAAATGATTTAATAAATCATTGCCCCTCGATATAGGAACTTCTTTGAATGGAACTCGGAATGACACGTATCAAGTAATTTTGTGGAGGACAATTTGCAACCATCTATTATCCAAAATTTTTGGTGACATATACGAACACTTTAGTGATGAAGCGAAAACTCATTTCGTACATTTATCTAGTAACGGTTAGACGAAATTACTAGAAATTGGTACAAAAATTCTCTCAGTGAAGATATGATTTGTCACTGGATAAGAAAAGCCAGAACTATGAATTAGCGTGACGTAATATGTGAACACCCTTTTAACAAATATAGAAATAAAGTGTAACTTTGTTCGATGTTCGTTTTATCCCGTACGACACCGGAGAAGCTCCGGAGGTATTAGATGGATGATCTCCGGAAGACCCATAGATGAGACGTAGATATCCTCCAGAGATACCCTTAGCATTTCCGAAGAATCACCGGAGAAATATCCGCTTGAAAATACGAAAATCCAACTTCGATTTAACGGAGATATAAGGTGTAGCTTCAAAGATTCTTCGTAAATATTTCGAAAATATTTTCAAAGATACTCCGGAGAAATATTTTAATTTGCAAAATATTTTAAAAATATTTGTATAATATTTTCATAGAATTATTTTAATATTAAAAAATATAACATTTTTAAATTCTTTTAATAAAATCACAGTGTAGGTAGTCAAAGACTTTTC
Source organism: Ceratoteleas bidentatus (assembly GCA_022817645.1). Taxonomy (NCBI): domain Eukaryota; kingdom Metazoa; phylum Arthropoda; class Insecta; order Hymenoptera; family Scelionidae; genus Ceratoteleas; species Ceratoteleas bidentatus. The sequence continues at coordinate 7,877 of JABFPB010005409.1, forward strand.
AATAAATCGGTTGAAAAAACTTCATTATCATAGCGAGGGTTTGAACCGCCGTCCTTCAACGCAGAAGTCTGAAAGTATAACCATTCGCTAAAAGTCGTTACACCTCCAAAATTTGTTCAACGGTTATTATTTAACTTTATTCGAAACCGGTATCATTTGAATAAATGTAACTTTTGAATGAGTCCTGGAAGTAAAGCGACAATGGCTGAGTGGTTATACTGTCACACTTCTGCGACTTTCGACGCAGAAGTCTGACGGTGGTTCGAATCCCTGCTGAGGCAATGCAGTTTTTTCAACTGATTGTATCCACCTTGTATCTCCCTAAAATCTCTGTAGGGTCTGCGGAATATCTCCAGATCATCTCCGAAGTATCCCCGCAGATGTTTCATGAAAGATTTTGTTGTTCTATTATCTCTGGAAAATCTCTGCAGTCTCCGGAAATATCTCCGAAATATCTCCGAAGGATCTACGGAGCTTTGTCGAAGATGTTCGGATTACCTTTCTCAAGATTTTCATTCATCCCCTTAATATCTCCGGAGTATCTTCGAAAAAATCTCCGAAATATCTACGAACATTTCTCCAGAGATATTAAGGATATCTCCTGATTATCTACGTCCCCTCTACGGGTCTTACGGAGATCATCCATCTAATATCTCCGGAGTCGTTTGGGAATGTAAGAAATAGGTTAATGCATTTATATACTAAAAATTCATGATTTGTGATTAGTTGTCAGCCCCGTTCGAAAAGTCGAATGCAGTATCGACGATTCCACTTCCGACCCAACCGCTCAAAATCGGGGAAAGGGTGACAATTACCGGATTCGGGCGATATTCGCAATTCACACCCGATACAAGTATGAAACTGAAAAAACTGGTATCCCAAGTCATTGACTGCAGACGTTGGCTCGATGGCCAGTTTATTAAAGGCGGCGATATTTGCGTTCGCAGTGCCCGGGGACAAGGCATTTGTAGCGTAAGTTGCATTTATCAAGTTGCAAGAACCGTCTCGAATCGTCTTTTTAAGAATTAAAAATTGCACAATATACATTTTGTTTTTTGAGACAAAGTCAACACAGTATTGTAATTTTTTCAGGGAGACAGTGGAAGCCCTTTGATCAGTGATAAAGGCGAAATTGTTGGAGTGGCGTCAAGAGTTTTCGATTGCGCGGATGGAACTCCAGATATTTACTCCTATGTTTACTTTTATTTGAAATACATAAATACAATTGTCCAACGCACGTCTCCTCAAAATGAACCTAGTTCAAACAATCATCCTGGAAGTGGTAACAATGGTCAGCACAGGCCACCTGGTAGTTATCCAAACAATAACAGGCCGCCTGGAAACTATTGGAATGGGTGGAACGACAGACCTGGACACCAGTGGAATGGTTGGTACAGGGCCCCTAATAATCCTCAAGAAGATAACCAGCGTCAACCAGAGAGCCGCCGAGGTGACAGTGGCAGCTGGCCTGGATATGATTGGGAAGGTTGGAATCAGCAGTCAGAAGATTATTGGGATGGTGGAAACTTTTATGAAGAAGGTAACTGGGGGGCAGAACAGTGGCAGGGAAGTAATGAATCTTCTATCGAAGGAAAGAACAACGACGCAAATATTTACGCTGAAGAAGATCACCAAAGAGGTGCAGATATGTGGATTCCAAATAATGGATGGATTGATATCGCAAACCAAGAGAAGTTTCGGGAGATGATGAGAAGTATTGAACAGAATATTAACATTGCCTCTGGAAAGCGTAGTTAATAAAATTATGACTGAATAGACAGTATCTTGTATTTTCCGTAATTGTAAATTATGTATACAATTAACAAATAAATAAATAATTTAATGACGTCTAATAATTTTCTACCACAACCTTTATACCAGCAATATTCCTGTAATGTGTTAATGTTTTATAATATTCCTAAAATATTATCAACTGTTGTTTTCTGATAGGGATATCATATTTTATTACAAGTTTATTTGTTGGTGTACCCTTGTTTTATTTCCCGATTTTTTACATTTATTATAATCTAATTAAAAACTCTAACGTAATTAAAGATATATCATTGTTTCGCGAAATTTGTTTGTAAATAGAGGCGATAATGACTATAAATTAACATTGAAATATCAACAGGTAGAGAATATTCTTGTAAAGCTGCAATACGTTTATAATATGGCAATAAAATTGTCTATTTTAAATAATTCAAGCAAAGTTATAAATAGAATTACTTTAGTCAATAAATTTATTCCATTTATTAGCATGCACACGTGTTAGAACAATATTAAACATATTTATAAGCTGCCAGTATAAATATTATTTTATAAAAGTTATTAACATATGCCACGAGATTTGTTCGTATTATAAAACAAATTTGATCGGGAAAAATAAGTTTATGTATCGTGTTTATGTACCGTTATATACATATAACGGAAATTATATGTATCGCGTTTTTTGGGTAGCTGAATACGAATTTGAACTCGAAATGGCAAAGTTCGAATTGGCGGATCCAATATGGCGAAGTGCTTATCATTATCGCTGACAACAGAGCACTTTTTCTACTTTTGATCCACCATTCTGAAGTTTTAACATTTCAAGTTCAGATTCGTATTCAGTAATCCTAAAAACATGATACATATCATTTTCGCGGAAATCCCATTTTTCCTACTTTTGGTCCTCCATATTGGATCCGCCATTTTTAATTGTGCCATTTCGAGTTCAAATTCGTCTTAAGCGATCCAAAAAAATATAATAACATAACAAATTCATTTTCTTTTATTGAAAATCTAATCATTTTTTCTATTATTTATATTGTTGTGTTCCAGTATGTAAATAAATTAATTATGCCCACAAAAAATTCAAATTACGGAAGTTCTATCAATACTCTACAATAATCATAAATATGTCATTGTTAGTACGTATTTAATATGTCATTGTTAGTACGTATTGGTGAAACTATTGAAAGAAATTCAATAGTTTCACCAAAAAATCAGCGACAGGCTCTGTGGCATTGAATCGTTAAAAAATTATAGACATTCTTTTGTTTTCGCAAGCTCACCATCATCATATCTCCTAGAATCTTTATCAAATGATTTGGTCAAACCATTCAACGAAAATTCAAGATTGAGAAAGTGTTCGTCAGGAGGAACGCTGTCGCTCAAAGGGTTAAGGTAGTAGAAGTTAAAACATTTATTTTCAATAGTTTATAACATTTATTTCTAAACGGTATTTACAAGTCACTGGTGTGTGTAGGAAAATGTCAAATACTATATTTTAATAAATTAAATTAATTAAATATATAATAAAATAAGCAAATTAAAATACATTAATAAACCCCCCCCCCATTTATTTAAATGAAATAATGATGACGAACATGATGATGCCTTGTCATTTGAATCTTTTTGGCGTAACATCATAACCAACCATTTTTTCACAACAACCCTAATAAGGAGTAAACGAAAAAACTCCATAACTTTTTTATATTTAATACACTGGTATTTGATATTGTGGTCTATAATCGTACTGGTATTGGTACTGGTATTGCTTTGGGTATTGGTATGGATACTGGCGATGTGGTTGCTGTAAAGTTGTTCCAAACAACTGTTGCAAAAACAGTTGTAAATTATCGCTGGGCGGCACGATGTTTGGTTCAGCACGAGGTTCGTACCTTTGTTTAGGAACCTGGTAAATCTGATGAGGCGAGTAAGTTTGGCCCGGAAGTTGTTTAACCCGATCATTAAAGCTTTTTGAATTACCATTTATGATTTGCATAATAAATGGCTTGTGATCATACACATTGACAAAGTAATCTGGATATTGCGATGCACATGTTGCCTCGAAATCTCCAAGTCTTGACGCAATGCCAATTACTTCACGTTTCGCATTGAGCATAGGACTGCCACTATCTCCCTGCAAAATCAATTAATTAATTAATAAAATAAAAAACAATAATTGAAAATCAATATTAATCGTTTAAAGTTAAAAAATGCAACATATGAACAGTATTAATTCACATTTAGTTCAGATATACTTTATGCTAATCATACATAGCTATATACTCGTTTATGTATATGTGAATATATTTCAATGTGTGAAATTAAAAAAATCATTTGCCTAAAACAGTTTTAATGTATTCTGCAAGTTTTGTAACCAAATATTTTTGTAAACAAGGCTTTAAAGAATGTTAATAAGTAAAATTTCAGTTATATTTTAAAATTATAAATTAGAATTTATTGTTATTAATCATAATAAATTGCCTTTTTATCAACCGAATTGAAGTTCCTTACCTGGCAAATACCATGGCCATCGGCACTCTTCGCGCAGAGGTCCCTACTGTATATACGCATGCAAGGAGTAATTGTTGTAGATAGTTTCTTTAAATAAGTGGTAACTTTTCGATTGTCTCTGTAATGTTTACCCATTCCATAAAATAGAACTTGATCGCCTATTTTGGGTCGTGTTGAAGGCAATTCAATAGTTGCTAAATTCCTACCCGTGAATTCCTGGGCAACCTATAAGTTAAGAATAAAAAATATATAGATTCCAAAAATACCAGAGATTCCGAACAAGTGACAGCACGATACAACGATAAGATTATGCAGTTTTAAAGAACCTAGAGCTTCGATAAAAAATTTAGGCCGAAACACCGTCTATTGGCATTATGGATAAAAAAAGCGTTCAAAGGTAAAATTTGTCCAAATGTGCTTCAAACAGAATATTCGCATTTATATACAAATTTTCTGTTGCATTTTTCGGCGAGTTTCGATCACGGCTTTTTTAACCAAGGTACTCATCATTTTCCAATGAACATTTTCCTTATTAAAATATTATGCGTGCTGGTAATACTGACCTCTATTACGGCAATGTCATTCCCTTCGTATATCTCGTCGTATTCTGAACCCCTCAGAACATACAACCGTTCCGCATATCTTTTTTCTTCACGACTTGCAAATGTCTCCGATCCAGCAAAAATAGTTACCCGCGCTAGATTTATCAGGGAACCCTGAATGCAATGTCGAGCAGTAAGTACATATTTCCGTGTGAGCAGTGCGCCGCCACAGAATGACCCCGACGATAACACCTGTACGAAGTATGGCGCTTCTTCAATCCTAGCTTTGGAACCACCAATGATTGGCGTGCGGTTTGCTGTTTTATTGTGTTCGTGTGTAAAACAGGATCCGTTACCTACTAGGAGTCAAATAACAGTAAGTATATCTCTCAAAACGTTTACCAAAATCAATAAAAGAAGTATTACATAAATTCTTAGAAATATTCGATTTGATTGAAAAAGACTTTCTTTTTGAACAAGAACTTCTTGTTTTAAAGCATATATTATTTCGTACAAAATTGTCCCTTTTATTTCAAATCGACAGTATGTTTCAATGAAAAACACATGTTTTTTGAAGGAAAACTATTTTCTTGTAAGGTAGTTGCACCTATTACCGTCACTGTACCTATTACCGTCACTTTCAAAATTAAAATCATTATTTAAAGGAATA
>JABFPB010005410.1:0-13367 GCA_022817645.1 Ceratoteleas bidentatus
AAATCGTAATCCCTATTTTCTTGTACTGCGTTAATCTGCACTAACTAAGGAGCTTTGAAACAAACAAGTTCAGTCTGGAAAAACTTTATCTATAACTTATCGTTTACAATGATAGCAAAGAGATAAATTAATCCTCATGAATACATTTACCACAATTCTGATAGAATTTCCTACTCTGAACATGGACAAAAATATTGTCGAATCCGCAGTCCTTTTCTTGAGTTCCGTCAAACATGACTTGGTTTGTGGCTTTTCATTAACCTAGTTAAGACTGTAACAGCAACAATCTTGCAAACTTGTGACGGTTGCAGGCTGGTCCTGTTTTCATAGAACTAGGCTTGCTGATACCACAAAGTTTTTGACATGTGATTATTCCAAGTCTTAGCCTGAAAATTTCACAGGAAATCTAGTCGGTATCGCAGGACATTTTTTTCCTTGTCCACAAGATTACCATTAATAATGGTAACGGTCATTTCACTAGAAATACAAGTGTCTTACACATCTCTTAAAATAAGAGGTTAAGAGGTTTAACCTATCTTTGGCGACTTTGTATCTTAAAATAAGATACATTTGCTCTCTTTTCGGAAAAAACCTCTTAAAATAAAAGGTTTTTTTTCAGTGTACAGTTCTTACAGTTCTTCCCGAAATATTTTTCAAAAAGTTAGTCAACAAAATGAAAAATACATCTTACACCTTAATCTTACTTTCGTCTATATAACTACCTCTAATACACCCATCGAGTTATCGGCTAGAGTAAATGAAACAATAAACCCGACTCCATCGAAAAATCACAATTCGCAAGTAACTCGCGAGGTGCCTCGTCGAATCGCCGGCTCGCAACTCGGCGATATTTCGCCATGCAAGCACAAATTCGTGCGCCGCGTAATACGTATACACCGGCACGACGTAAATTCATAAAATTCTTACACCGCGGCGCACTTTTCTTGTTATCGCAAAAAATACCCGGCGAGTATCCCGGCATTCTTCGAGCGTTGAATTCCGCGCGCAAAGTATTTCTTTTATTAAAAACGTATCCTCGCTGTTTTGCGATAAAAAGGGGCAGGCGCCGGCGGCGGAGGGGGCATTGAAAACGAAAAGCGCGCAAAAATAACAGAAAGACGAACGGAACGAGTGAAAAAATGCGATCGATCGGAGCGCGCGCGGACCCCTGGAAATATCATTTGATTAGTTTCGACGCACGAATTATTTTTGCCGGCGTTCGGGCCAACTTTTCGCAACACGCCCGGTTTATTAATGCACGCGCGCTCGTCCGGCCTGCTGCACCGCATGATTTGTTATCAGTCGAATAGTTTGCGAAATGCCAGACATTTCGAATGACCGTGATAAAAGGGAAGCCCCCTCGATTCAATTTTCCGTCGATAAAGTCAACGGGAATAAATAAATGGACGTTACCTGGAGTTTGCGCCAGGGAGGGGGGGGGTGTATTCGTGTTTTCGAGTGCAAGTAGATAACCGTGTACAGTTTTTGGCTTTATTTTATTTTCGAGCGTAAATATCGCGGCAAATGAAATTTTTCGACCAATTCGAAGCGGAAAAGGTAACGAGCTAACGAATTTCAAACATTTTTGCAAGTTCCGTGCGAAAATTGTTTGCGAAAATTGTTGTCACTGCTCAGTAAAACGGTGTTATGAAAGTATCAGACTTTTTAATTGTAGAGTAAAAAACGCTGTTTTTGTAAGATTTGTTTTTCGATGGTTAGTGCAGATTCGGGAAACTCAAACAAAAGCGTTCGTTATTTTAATTTGAAATGTTGTTAATTCATTTTTAGAAGAATTTTTTTTCAAATTCTTTATACACATTCTGTTACAATTGCGAACCGTAAAATATAGCAGCACTAACGAGAAGCGTAATTGTTTAAAAACAACGTGATTTTAATTTAGCACCTATTACTCCGGTTGAATCCACATTGAAACTCAGTAAAACTTATTGATGTGTGCGAACTGATCATTACCGCCGTATTATCACTGCAATCGGCATTAGTTTCTGTAAACTATTCATTTAAAGTAGCAAAATCAATAAATTTAACTTTTTTCAGCATTGGAAAAATAGTGTTTGGAATCCTCTTTCAAAAACGTATTGTAAATTCATTTCACCTCATATTAAATTTTATAATAAATTTATTACCTTTATATTATTTAATATATTAATTATAACATACTTATATAAATTTATAAAACTGTATTAAATTTACTATTCCAAAGTTTGAAATTTACAATAATTTCTAACAATTTAATAAAATTTTACAGTATATTTTACAATCTATTACTGTTAACATACTTCATTGTCGCGAAAAAGAAGAAAAACATTGAAAATATGACGATTGTATATGTTGTGTTTAGGCCAGGTACTTTGTCAGTTCTCTCCGTGACATTCGCGGCGCAATTCCGCCCGAATTCTTGCACGCGCGCGGTGTCTCCATTGAACCACCGGCGCAAAGTCGAAAGGCAGAAGACGCAGAAATAAACGCGCGTATAGATACGCGAATCTCGGCGTCCTGTTAGACTAATTAATTCCCTTCTCTCCGGAAAATAATGAGCGAAGGCACATTCACGTGAGCGTGCACGTGTATTTCCCCTGATATTCACTTCCGGCGCACTTTAATCACTCGGATGCTTTTGACTCCCGACATAAGCAGTTTTTATGCACGCGGCTCTAAGCAGACGAAAAGATCGCCGGGAAACGGGGAAATTTCATTTTCCACGTATTATAAGTGCTAACTGTCACGAATGGCAGCGCGTAATAATGGTTTATTATCCCTGGGGAGACGCATCGTGCGCGCGTCGCGATTTGTCATTATTGAAAACGCGAAAAAGGCGCGGAGACAGCGCCGGCGAAAATTGCGCCGCAAATTCAATATTTTTGATTAAACGCCGGTGGTTGCAACGAAATTCGCGGGGCCATTTTCGAGGAGAATTATTGTGCCATTTTTTCCGCACGCTTTCATCAAGTTGCGGTTGCAGTGGGTGGTTAATTAAAAGGGATTAAGATTGAAAATGCGCGGAGAGAAAAAGCGATGGGATTGCTGAGGAATGAGCCAGCGTATACTTTTGACGAAAAAGTCACACGGCTTTATGAATTGCATATCGGTGATAAATAATTCATGTATCGGGTAGCAGTGAATTGTTTATGTGAAATGGGATGATTCTTGTGTGAACGATATGTAATCCATTTATGGATTATATAACGTACGTGTGAATCATTGTAAATTTGTTAAGAAGTTAATTCTTATTTAAGTTGATTGGGAATATTGCACTTGAAATAATTTCAAATTGTTCAAGTATCGTTTCGATCTGCAGCCGAAAGAATTCGAATTAAAAAGCACGAAATTGGAATCACTAGTAAGAGAAATTACTATTTAAAAAAATGAAAAAGTAATTAAATGAATCGTAAATCAAAATGACGGCATATTAAATTATACTGCACAAAAATGGAAGTATCCAGTTCGATTCTGTCGGCATTTTGATTTATAATTTTTTTTTTAATTCTGATATCTCATTGGTAGCTTTTTGTGCTTATATTCATTGCATAATTAGAACTTCATAACTTAAATCGATTAAAAAAATAATAAAAATTGCAGAAATGATTCTGTATAATAAAAAATGTAATTAAAGAAACTACAAGTCTGCCTTTCGATCAAATTGCGTGCAACATTTTTACCGACATTTATCGACAGCAATTCGTCTTGGATAAACTCTACTTACTCCGATTGCACTCATGCACTCAGAAAAATTAACGTACTTCTGATATGCAATCCAATCTAAACAATCCCTAAATCACATCAAGATCGCAAGTGCCGATACCGCATCGGCCCAAACCGTAATTTCCCGCGTAAACAAACAAACTCGCTCGCATCGCCGTTAACTCGGCTACTTAAATTTAATTAACTCGAAACGGCTAACGCGAAACGCCGGCCCCTCGCCGCGATTGTTCCGAGATAAACATAAAAATGGCACGGCGCCGGGTTCATGAGAAGTTTTCGAACAAAGCCGCGCGGATGGTTCCGAACAATAAGACGAAGAAAAAATGCGCTCGCTTTTTCCGCGAGGGCTTTTTCTTCCCCCTCCCCCCCCCTCCCGCAGTCGGGATTGACGGCTGCATTAATTACTTCCCACATTGCATATACGAGAAAACCACGTTCGATTGTGCTCGGCCAACGGTACATCCGATTTTCCATATAAAATTCGCCACGCGCTTTTTGTTTCGAAAAAAGCCGCCTCCGCGCGAATCAGCGCCGAGGTGGTAGTCGCCGTCTAAGTTTCCGTAAGGAATACAAAAACTTGGAACTTTTCATAAATTCGACAAAACGAGGCGAGGGGTGGGGACAGGAGGAAAAAAGGAAGGGAGGATGGAAAGTGGAGAGACGCTTTTTCCCCCATGCCATCGCTTGCAGCACAATACTTGAATACTCCGTGAGGAAAATCAAAGGAACACTCGTTATTTCGACGCGTCGCGGGTATTTTCCTGAAGCCGTAACTTTCGGGCGAGATATTTACGGCGGTTCGGGCGGCATTAGGGGGATTACGCGCTCGCAATCGTAAAGCCGGAAAATCGAATTGGATTTGATTTTTTGCCGTAATTGTCATCCGAGACTGCAAAGTGAAACTGTAAAATGAAAAAGCCCGTTACAATATTCAACAGGATTGTTAGGTATTTTTTTTTTTTTGTTATTTAATCCGGCCAGTTTGGGAAAGTAAAAATCGGGCATTATATAGCTAACGGTAGATAAAGTAAACATGATAAACACTGTGTAAAAGTACTAATTTAAATTAGAAATGTTTTATCAGAGATTTAGGAAAAATGTGTATTTCAACCTCAAAAAAGTTCTGTTGTTGAAAAGGGATATTTTTTCATGTGAAGTAAAATTAAGATAGTGGAAAAATATGGTTTGATTAAAACTGCAGTTGAAAGAAATGTGGCGCGCATTTTTCGTGCCGTTTTTGGTTTTTAATTCGGATTTAATATTCAAGACTTGACTACGAAAGTTGGCGAAAAAGGGAAAAAGGCGAAGCAAGACGCGAATCGTCCGAAAGGAAATTCGAAATTACGACGCGCCGCGCGGACGAGAGTATAAAACTTGCACGTCTATCAAGACATTAAACGATGAAAATTCGTGATAAATGCGCACGCGGACGCGAATGTTTAATGCCCCCGTAAATGCGCTCGTGTTTTACACGCTCGTGGTGTTTTACATATTTAACGTGCGTTAATCACGTCGGACGAGAGTCGGCAATTTTGTCGACGTTTTGTAACATTTCATTCTGCGAAAGATTTATTCGTTTATTTATTTAATTACGCCGAAAGGTGTCCCCAATTTAGAGCACATTTTTGCCATCTAAAAAATTTAATTTATTCTCTTACGGAATTACCACTTATTTCAAGAGAAATTAACTATGAAAAAAAGTGATTAAATTTTATATCATTCCAATTTTAAATTCCTGAAAAATGTCCTTTTTTCAATTTATTCCTTTCTCTTAAAAAATTGTTTTTCACTCATTACACTTTTAATTTTTTTTTCATTTATTAAATGTTAAGCTCAGATTTATACCCTTCCAAAGTCAATAGCTTGGAAATTGTTGACGAACTCTTCGGCGTCGAAAAATAAGATTCAATTATCGGACCGTGACTGGAACGGCCTGTACACAAAGCTCGCGCGAAAACCCGATCAACTGACAAAATAGTTTGATCGGTTACCGAATATCGGCGGCCTGACTTGTTTGAACTAGATTACACCCACTTATAAATACCGCGCGGCAAATTATGGAATTGCAACCGGCGCGGCAACTTTGTAATTAAATTGTGCCGGCAGAAATTGTTGGTGTGAAATTGGAGGAAAAAATGGGGTGAACGGCTCGGAGTTGAGAAACGCGAATGGAAACAAAATCGATGTGCAAATAAAATCGCGGCCGCTCGAGTGAACGAACGGGCGATATTTTTGAGTGAATGGATGTGAGTGAATTTGAGTTTCGTCCGTTTGTTGCGATTCAATTGAACGGGAGAATTAATGCCGAGAAAAATGCAGGTTTGCGGTGGTGAAGAGTTAACGCTTGAGACGCGATGTTGCAATAAAAATCATCAATTCAGCGAGAGACGAGAGCAACAAAAGTCAACTGGCAGAATAGCCTCCTTTGCAAAAGTCAATCTGACTTTTCAGTTCCCAATTGACTCCAATTTCTATCCATTTCCACTGTTTTAGAGCGCGAAACAACACTCGGCAATCTTCGTTCGAAAGAAAATGTGTAGCATTCAGTAAATTTCACCGGGGAGTCTATTGAGTTCGGCACGGCTGGGAATTTGGTTAAATCAGTTGAGTGATTTGGGCGTTTTTTCAAAGGAATGTCGACGATCAAAAACAGGAAGGTGATTGTTGCGCTGATTTAGAAAGTAATGGGAGATTAAGGACGTGAATTCGCGAATTGTGCTCGGGGAGAGATAACGTTTATTCCGGTGAACTGTGTCGTTGTATTTAAGACATTGATTAACGCTAGTTTAATTGTTCAGTTGGAGAGAGCGAAAATGTGATTACTCAGGACAAAAGAGCATGCAGTTATTTATTTAAAAAGCAGTGTAGATAGGAAATTGTAGGAATGTTTTTGAAAGAATTGTTTGTCGTTTAGTTTTTTGATCAAACGTGTCCTAAAATATGTAATAAATATGAATATTAAATGTACACTGAGTTTCTAGTTCTATTGTAAATTTATGTTTTACTATAAAATTCCAGTTTTACTGTAAAATTCAAACTTTAAACCAATCAGCTTTCATAAAATTAAAGCATTACTATAAAATTACAGTAAAACTTGAAGGTTAAATGTAGATAATGCAATGTTAATTATAATTATCAAAAATAACAAATACATCTGGATAAAATACAAAGGCATTCTGATCAATTTTTTTCAATTTAATTCAATTCAATTCAGACAATGTGGATTTCAGTTTTTATTGCGAGTTAAAAGTAAAAAATTATTTATATAGCTTTTTCAATTATTTCAACGTAGAACTTTGATATTTTAAATTTAAAGTCCTCATCATATCGAGATTTCAAATTGAAATAAAACCTCTTAAAATCATCAAATAATAAATCAAATCGCCGTGTTATTGGTTATTGAAAACTATGTTTATGTCTGTTAAAAATATTACTTTTCGACCAAATTAGGTGATTTTGTCTTCTATTTTTCTGTTAAACATTCTCTCAAAATTGTTATCCATAATCTAATAAGAAATTATATAATAACTTCTCTGTTGAATGGATAGAGTAAGTTTGAATTGGTAATTTCAAATGTAGTTTTTTTCTAAAAATATAACAAATGATTAAGTATTTATGAAAAATCTTATCAATCTTATCTTAGATATAAATATTATCTACAATAATATTTTGCAAAATACGTTTTTTTAACTTAACACCCGATCAAAAAAGTAGTTTGCAAACTAGTTTTAACAATTTGTGAAAAAAATATATGTGAACGTTTAAAAAAGTTCTCTTATAACCAAAGAATCAATTTTCTGTCAAATGTTATATCATTTGTTGATAATTTCGCGTCCAAACTATTTTGGCGCGAAACGGCCAATTCAAACTTGATCTTTCCGTTCTACATAGGTGTAAACCACCTACCAAATCAAATTCCATAGTTCGCCAAATTAATTTCTCCGAAACTACATATACTTTCCTTAATAAGAAACATTCTCATCCATTCAACAAATATTTTGCGAATTTCATAAAAAATGTCTTTCTTTTTAATACATTAACTTGAAAGAAAACTGGTTTGTTTTTTATTCTGACTGAACCCATAATCAAATGTTTTTCATGAAAGTGAATTCAAAAGAATAGAACTATACAATTCTCAATTCACAATCCTGACGATTGGAATAGACATATTAAAATGTTAATTTCTATTCCTGGACAGAAGTTGATGACATTTCCTAAATCCAATCAATGTTTCCAATTCTATCCAATCTGCAAACGGGATAGAAACATAGAATTATCAACTAATTTCAATTATGGAATAAACCTCCACTGTTTCCTTCGCCATTCAATTCTGGAAAGGGAATGAAAACCGTACATTAGACATTATGTTTGCTTAATATATGTATAAGATATGTATATTGCACTGAGAGAAAAGTGATCCCAAAAATTACTGTTTAAACAATAACGAAAAGATATTAAACACTTGTGGAGGAGATTTTCTGAGAAAAACTGTAAAGTTTACTGTTCGTCAGTAAATTTCATTTTAGTTTATACAATTCATTTTACTGTTTAGAACAGCAAAATCCCTATCACGATTTTGATATGTTTGCATTACTGTTTACACAATAATTTTTGGGGATTAATTTCTCTCAATATGTATGGTATGCTCTATCGAGGTAATTGTCAATCTTCTGATTTTGTAGAATTTCACAACTTCTTTATTTCTCTTATTTAATATAAAGTTACACACTCCACCGACATTTACATTAACAAATTGAATGTCGGAAAACGAATTAACTTTCCGTATCCTCTATCATCCATCAACTACTTCCTTGATTCAGAATTCTACAATCCTTCTTTTCAATTCACTTTAAAAAATCTTTCACATACTATTCTGATCAAGAAACTAACAAAACTAACAAAACTAACAAAATGCCATAATCCTCTTCTATTCAATTCACTCTAAACAATCTTTTGCTAGAAACTAACAAAATTAATAAAAGTCCTACAATCCTCTTCTTTTCAACTCACTCTAAAAATCTTTCGCAGACTACTCTGGTCAATAACATAACAAAACTAACAAAGTTCTGCAATCCTCTTCCATTCAATTCACTCTAAACAATCTTCACAACCCATTCTTATCCAGAACGCGAATCTTTAAAATCGAAACCCGGCCTCGATCTCGTTCGTTCGCAAACTCCGGACACAAACCTGGTCTCCAGTCAAGATCCGGCCGCGGGGGCGGTGGCGGCGGGGCGGGGGCGGCTGTTCGCGCGAACTTGAAAGCCGCGGGAAACGGCACGCACGCCGAAATGCACGGGCACACTCGGAACCGTCGATTCGGGAACGAATGCGTTCGGATGCGTCGCGGGTAGTTGTCTGTCGACTTGTCCCGAGTGAGCCGACTCAGTCGACGCGGCGCGCGGCGGTCTGCGATCGGAGCGCTGGCTCGGCTGCGATCGGACTGAGCCGCGAAGGATTCGGACGCGGCTTTACCTTGCCCGCCGCGCCGTTCCGTTCCTTCTGCTCGACTCTCCTTCGGCCGTCGACTTCCGTCTCGCTCAGACGCGCGTGCACGCCGACTTGTTCTCGTTTGCCGGATCGCGATAGCGCGGCCAACGCCGTGCCTAGACGGGGCGACGCGCGCATTACTCGCCTAAATATATGGTATTAATTATACGCGGCGAACGGCCGGGAGCCGGGCAAAAGTCGCGGGAGGGGAGATGCGCGGGCAAAAGTCACGGCCCCCGTCAAAACAGCAAGTTGTCGGGGGATTGCGTACCGGCAGGTGGCGGTGTTTCCGGGACCGAATTCGCGATTGCCAGCCAAAGGCCCAGTAACCGGAGTCGTATTGAAACGTATTGAAAATTTGGCAAAATGCAATACGAATGAATCACGTTTTTGAAGTAATGGTACGAATAATGAATCCGCCCTGACGGATTGGCTGCTTTTTCGAGGTTAGATTTGAACCAATGTCAAGTTTCACGGATTAATAGTTTTAGTAATGAATCCATCCTGGAGGATTGGCTGCTTTGTGAGGTTAGTTTAATCCAGCGTCACGAATTGAAAAATTCAACAGATTTCCTGGATTCATCTGAAAAGTTTTCAATCCTGTGACACGTATTGAAAACATCTACCAACTATCAAAAGTATTCAAACGTATTGAAAGTTAGGCAAGTGAATACTGATTCGGTCAAAAACGAGATTCAACTGATCATATTCCAATACGTTTCAATACGATTCCGGTTACTGGGTAGTATTCAGTGCTCTTATTCCTTGCACCGCTATGTATTAGTTTTTTCTTACCGTTTTAAAAACCGATGAAGCTGTCTCTCATGAATATCTGCATAGATTAGCCCGTTAATCCTAAATGAAGCAATTTTTTTCATATCAATTGAAACGTCACGCAGAAAGAGTTTTTCTCACTTGGGGCAGGAATGCCCACATTCCCGCTGCCTTGTAACGAAAAATATCGTACCCGACACTGGTGGAATTTCGATTTCTCACTTGTTTCTTGCGGAAAGAGGCAAAGCCGAGTTTTGCAGGAGTGCTCTTCAAGTGCACTCGTTAAGAAATCCGAAATTTCTTCCCTAGTGGTGTAATGTACTATTACACTGAGAAAAATGGACTGTAACGGTAACAGACTGAACTGTAAGTACAACAATTCTGCACTGCAAACAAGTACCGTCCTGTACTGCAGACAGCTTTTACAGTCTACACGAAAAAGAAAATCGAACAAATAAACGTCAAATGACTGAAACAAATGAACGTTTACTTGAATATGGTAAAAGTTTGAATGAATCCGCTAAACTGTGAAGTTGATTTTTTTGTTTACTTGTCACTATGTCAAGTAAATATTTATACTTGCATTGGATAAACTTTTTTTCCGTGTAGTTTGTATACAATGGAGAAAAGTAACTCTCTATTGTAGAAAAACTCTTTATAAATGAGTTTGTATACAATAATATATTATACCAGTTCATAAATAATCATTATTGAATAGACGTAAGACCATTCGTCTTACTTAAATGTATTCTTAACTGTTAATACGGAAATATTAAATAAAGTTGATCACGAAATGACAAGATTATACTAAATTATTTATTTATTGAATAATTATGTGAACTATGTTGCAGTAAAATTGAAGATACTTAATAATCGCGATATTCGCGCTGTTCCATTATGACACTGCAAAAACAAGTGGTTTATAGTAAAACACTTTCTGTCCCCAGTTTTAAAACACATTTTAGCGTATTGAATTTTAACCTATCTTTTAAATGATAACACACTTTAAGTGTTTTAAGATAAACACAAAACGTGCTTAAAACACATATAAAATACGAAGTTTTTGCAGTGCAGTCCGAAATACTTTATTGTTAGGGCGACTCTTTCTGTTATGATAGCGGTCTGGACTGTTAGAGTAACAGTGCTGAAGTTAGCAGTCCGGATTGTATAGTCTAGACTGCACCAGCAGCAGTGCAGACTGTAACCGTTACAGTCCATTTTTCTCAGTTATATTCGGATTAATAATTAATTACGTACTCGTGCAAAATCCTCCTCACCTAAATAAAGATATAAAATATGACACCTACCTAATATATATATACAGGATAAGATTCGATTATTAAGTATATTTTATTGTGTACTCGATGTTTAGATATCTCACGTCAACGTATCCTAGTAATTTCATCGAAATACTCCTCGATGAAAAGCAATGTTCATTCAAATAGCGCGACTTGCATGTCAATGTGATGTGTTATAAAAACTTTCTCTCGCTCTTTGTGTTCCTTATCCATTTCACTTTTGTACCCTGATGGAAATACAAATTATTTTTTTGGACATGAGTCATAAAAAATCGGAAAGTTATCGAAAAGTTCGCAAACGGAATGTCGCATTTTTCATCAAGGTACAATGTCAAATTCTTGACTTGAAGTCTTAGCACACATTGTTTTGCTAATTAGGAAGCGGTCAGCGAGGCACAAAACAACATCGCTTCCATCGTCTTTGCCAAAACGAATGCCGTCAAACCACGTTCCGTGCCGTCGTACGAAGCGGCACCGTTCGCTAGTTATTTGCCACCAAAAACCCGCGAGACCGTACGATTGGAAGAAGAGCGCGGGCAATCATTACTTGAGAACCCTGGACGACACCCTGTACGAGCTGCACTTCAAACTTATTTAATGCCGACTCCCATAGTGGACAGGATCAAGCCGCATGAGAGGTACGGCAACGATGGAGACCATTTCGCAACTGTCGGAAGGGCGTTGGTCAATGGTTTCGAGGGTCTGAGCAACTTGTTAAATACAGCTGTCGATGTAAGTAAAACATATTAAATAATTTGTAAAAAACGTTATCACCTTTACTCCAAATGGAAATATCTCATTCTTAGATATTTTGATAGAAAAGACACCTAAACTTTCTCGAATCTAGACATTTTTAAATAAAATAGACACCACAAATAGTAAAATGTCTAAAATTTAGAAACTTAGTAATTCTACTCAGGATTTGGTTTCGGATTCCGAGTTGGATTCCATCTTTGATTCCGGGTCGGACCCCAACTGAAAGTATTCGAGACGGAATCCGAGTCGAATTCCGAATCGGATCTGTGAAAAATGTGTAAAGTTTCTAAAATTATTTTAATAAATCGTTATGACAAAAAAACGAAAAAAACCTGACAACGAAAAAAACTTCTCTGCCACATCTGGGAATCGAACTAAAAACCATTCAAAAGCACTCGGCCAAAGTCGTTACAATTACAAAACTCGTTAAAAAATTCTATTCGTTAGAAATGTTAAATATACATGTATAAACACTGTCAAAAATCGCATAAAAACCATCACAGAAATCTTTTTCTATATGGAAGTACGACTGTATGCCACATATACAGTGACGTGAGAAACAGTTTTAAGAAACAGCAAACTCAATGAAAATATGCACTATATGGTATTAACTTTAATTTTCTTCAAGTTTGAAGTCGTCACTAATTCAAACCTCATCACTAATCATGACTTTGACCTTATTGTTTTCTTCTTGTACATTTACAAGTATTACGACAGAAGATGTACCAATCGGTGGATACGTTCCAATGATTGCGGAGAATTTTTTTTTCTTTTTTTTGAGTAATAGTACGATTATGGTAGAAAAATATGATGTATAAAAACATAATTATTCCTAATCTGTATTTAAACATTAATAATTACAAATATTACATACTGAACACATAGTGTATTATGTGTTCAGTCATTGGCAACAAGTTCAACAATATACACGGAGAAAAATGCTGCACTGTAAAAACAAGCGTTTTATTTAAAAACACATTTGTCCTCGATTTTAAAACACTTTTATGCGTTTTGTATGTTTCCATCTTAAATCTTATGCAAAACACTTAAACTGTTTTAATTTAAAACTTTTCTTCGTAAAACACGTGTACATGTTTTACAATATTCTTTCTATTCATTACAACCTATAAAGAGTTTAGCCGTTTTACTTTAAAACACTTATAAAACTCGTCGTTTTTGCAGTGTAGTTTTGTTTTGGTTGTGACAATCAAATTTTGGTTGCCGACTAACGAAATTTGTGTTGTCGCAACCAAAGTTTTGGTTGTCACAACCACATTTTTGTTGTCGCAACCAAACATTTTTCTCTCTGTAGGTACCCGCGTTAAAAGT
>JABFPB010005411.1:0-13368 GCA_022817645.1 Ceratoteleas bidentatus
TATCTTGAACCCCCTCCGAGAAAAAAAATGTTGAAAAAGTGTCATTTTCAGGCAAATGTAAACGATTGCCCCCTTAATGAAATGTTAAATTCGACGCAGAAAACAAATTAATTGTCAAACTGGCATCTCAATCAATTAACTTCGAGAGAATAAAAATATTATTGAAAACTTGTATCAAAAATGATATAAATATCGAGACCGAAATTAACCATAATACAGATTCCAAAATCAATAACAACAATCACTTAACGAAAAGTCTCTTAGCGTGACTTGTCAATTATTTCCCGACGGATGTCTTAAGTTAAAATGTTTTAAATAAAATAATTGTGCACAAACGAACTTTGTCCGATTGATTTGTGCCTGGACAATTGAATGGTTTTCGCAATTAAAAATGCTCGGTTGTTTTGTCATCAGAATGGTACGCGCACGTCCCCGACTCTGTATATATAATCGCATAGCTCATGCCGCTAAACGCTTCGAAAGTGAGCCGGAGGCTGCTTTTACAACACAGTGTATATCGCGCAAGTAATTTAATTTTATTGCCAGTGTTTGTTGAGCTCGCTAACACGCGACACGCCTGTCGGATAGGCACGTGACTACCGCGTGGTCGCGGCATGTGTACGTTCGATCGACCATGCATCACTCGCCACAGCGGAGCCCGCGGCAACATTGGATACATTTACCGTAATCGTTTCGCCAATCACCACAGCTGGTCGGTTCTTAGGACCTAATTTAATTAGTTAAAACGAATTATATTTATTTTTCTTGCAAACAGATTATACTACGCTTACACTAGAAAAAATACAGCTTTGTATGTCTAGTTTCTCGACGTTTAAACATTTATGGTGTCTAGTTTGTGAAAAAATTCTCAATTTAAGATTCTTTTGCCGTCTATTTTACCAAAGTTTCTTTTATACATCTGGTTTTTACAGGGTACCTGTTAAAACGTATTTACTTTCTATATCTATTATGTTTGGAATACATTAGAAGAAAAGGAAATATATTGTATATACGTGTACATGCACTCATAAAACATTAATCCCAACATTATTCCCAACGATTAAAAGGTTTATTTAAACATTAAGTTTACACTACAAGATATGGCCAAAGTAAGTATTAAATGTATTGTTACCGTAAACATAAATTTAGTTACTGTTAACCATAAAAATAATTGGTGGCTGGATCGCAAAACTCGCACAGCGCTCGACGTGCCCCAAAGACAGGCAAGCGCCGCTGAGGGCGTTATACTCGGTTTCAAATTAAAATATCTTTTAAACTATTGCTGACATTTACATGGTGTCAGCGAAGAAGTTGTACCTTAAAGTCTAAGGATAACTGTGCAAAGCTTGAACAAATTCCGTACTGTACGAATCGAATTTATATTCGAATATTTACATTTATATTCGCGCGCGACTAAGAAAGAATGTTCTAGTACATTATCAGATATCAGCGATAGTTTAAAAGATATTTAAATTTTAAACCGGGCATAATGCGCTCAGTGGTAGTTGCCTGTTTTTGGGGCACGACGAGCATCGGGCGAGTTTTGCGATCCAGCCACTCAATTACGGCAACAATAAAAAATGGATGACATAAACACTATAGTTGATATAACTAGTTTAATAGCCGACAATTTTAATGGATGGTATACTAATTATTTTAATATTTCATTTAATATTAGTTCTAATAGTTGGTATAACTATTTTTCGTATTTGTTTTAATTATTTTAATAGTTAATATAAGCCTCTTAATGTTTAATACAATTACTGTAATAGTTGTTGTAATTATTTCCATATTTAGGATAACTACGCGCAAAAAATATGTACCTAGCACTCGCATTTATATACCTGTCACAGGCATATTTTATTATTAGTCGTCATAGAATGATCCGCGAACCGTAGAATGCCTTTGCCAGGCATACTCGTGCCTGGCGAAAGCATATGTAGGGTTAATGTAGAGATACTTTTCTGTTGTTTCAAACATTCGCACTCTGGAATACCATTATCATTGGCAGCGCATAGATATTTTTTTGCGTCTATAAAATATGATTTCCTTAACGAATTCGAATGTATTATTAGTTGCGGTAACAAATTCGATTTTTCTCAGTGTATATGGAAAATATAATAGTGTTGTATGTTTCGTTATACCACGTTTCCCATTGCCTCAAAGACGGTCTAAAGCGAAAGTTATTTTTCGTCATCAATTTACCAACGATTTACACTGAGTCGGCTTATAGAGGTTGGCATTTTTTCGGGTCAGATTGAAGTTATTTCGGGACCGATGGCTTAGCAAAATTGTTACTCTGCGGGCTATATCGGCACGGTCGGTTAAATTTAACCCAGCTTTCCCCAACACATGGGGCCAAAAGTTCGCAGAACCCGATTCGCGCATCTCTGCCGATCGCGTACTCGACGACTTATGTAATCTTATTATCCGTCAAAAATAAACAGCGACGCTGTCAGTGTGAATATATTAGTTGTATGCTCGAAAAGGCGGCCATTTGACTCATCTCGTGCGTACATGAATCGAGCAATGCAATCGGAATTCGGTGTACGCCAATTTGCGATGCGAATGATCTCGTTTTGTTTTAGGAAGTTTTTGCGATAAAGCCTTACAATAAATCTTGAGTTTAAAACTCACTTGTTTTGATGTATCGTAAAATATCGCACGATAAGATAAAGTGAATGTTTTTCAATAATTATCTTTGAATAAGAACAATTAAATAAATTGTAATGATCTAGCGTGTGCAGAGGTTTCGGTGAATGAGATACTGTTGAAGCAGAGGAGTATTTAATAATCGCAATGCAACAAAAAAATAAATAAATATTTTGATTCGGCGTAGAAGTAAAATTATTGTAAATTTATGTACGAGATTACAATGCTATTAATACTCATTAATTTATTATTAAATCTTCCACAATTATAATTTGTACGTAAATTACGTAAAGGTGATATTCATTTTAATCATGTTACGTTATTCGATAATTACTAATAAGCTGACATTGTGTATATAGTTAAAATAATAAGATTCGCGTTTAAAATCATGAGTCATATTGAATAATAAATTATAATGCAGAGGTATATTGTTTCAATAACAATAATTATCGAATCATTTGAATACTTAATTGAATGACGTCTTATCCGTTCAGTGGGAAGAAATATATGCTATTTAATTTCCTGCATTTGTTGGGAACTTATCTTTTTAGGTAAATAAGTACAAATAATTAAAAAGTATATTCATGTATTTTCGGAATTTTCCACATTATCCTTTCGCATGCAACAACTACGACTATACTAGGGACATTTAAATGAAGTGAACAAGTAAATTATTAATTAAATTACATATAAGGTTTTATTTATATGTAATTTAATTAAGCAATTTTTGTAAAAATTGTCTAACTAATAGTTTATGATAAAAAGAATCCAGTGATGGGAAGAATGTACTGTATACTATTGAACTTATATGATTGATAAGTAATTAAGAAATGTGATATAAATATTTAGCTTATGTTTATTATTCATTTTCACTCTGAAGAAAAAAATTGCTGATCCAAAAATTGTCAGATGCAACTGAAAAATGAGGTTTTGTTTACATTTAAAATGAACCCTGAAAAAGTTTCAAAAAATCGTTTTAACGTTAGAGGAATCCGGTCATAATAAGAGGATTCCTTTTATAATAGGAATATTCCTCTTAAACTAAGAATATACTTATTTTAAAAGAATATTTTTAAGAGTGAAGTTAGCCTTAGATGCTGGAATTACTTTGTAATAGAGTCATTGCTATGCGATACCGTATTGAGCTAACATGGTGATTTTGTTGATCGAACATATTACTATGTTGAAGCAACATAGCTCATGTTCCTGCATTTTTAATGTTGATTTGACATACACGTTTTTCCCAGTGTAAAACGATTTAATATATGTCTGTTAATACTTATAGAAATGTTACCTTTGGACAAAAACCGCATTGAAACATATAGAGACTAATAGGAAACATATAGAGACTGTCTGTATTTTTGTTGGTATCTACGCATTTCTATGCGGGTTTTGTCCTAATGTTGTCAAATATGCAGAAGTCCTAATTGTATCTAACAGTATTTTTTAACAGGGATCTTTAGTTTTCGTCTGTTTATTCATGTTTAACCCTTTAACGGGATTATATTGTTTAATTAACATTAAAAAATATTTGAATGACGTCAGCAAAATGATGTTTTAACAGATCGTCTAAAAATGCATTATCATTTCAATAATATAGTAATATTTTGTTTGACTCCCTAAATATCCGGCCCTTCACATAAGAACTACCATAAAAGACAATACATTTGTATTACTTCTTCCAAACGAAATGTGAAACAAATAAAAATATAATATAATTTTCATCGTCAAGTTTACGCAATCGCGGTACGGTTGTTGTATACACGTCCACGTTTATGCATATCATCAGAAAGAGTTGTATATGCAACGCGTCGGTGTTAAGCAAGCGTTTTCACGCGCGAGCCGAGTGATGCTGCTGCCGCACGTCGGCGGCCTGTCGCCGGACAGCAAATCGGCGGCATGCAAACACACAGATCGCACAAATGAAACGCGTGGCGCTCGACTGTTAGTGCCATTAGCGTTATTGGGTGAGTCAGAGTGCTCAATGGGCTTTAATTCCAGAATCGCCGAGCGATCAGATCGAACTTTCGGGAGTGGCCACGACTGAGCTGAAACGATGTTTTCAACTTAATTGACGTCAACAACCTTATTGATGCTTTTTCAGTGTTACCAGGAGATCAATTAATCAGTTCAACAGAGAAAAATTTAACATTTGATGAAAGTCGAGATGAGATTCTTTGATAGTTTTATTATGATTTGTAAATGCGAAATCTCTAAATCTAAGTAAAATATCTTGGTTTTTTCACTACACATGTACTGTGCAGGGTGATACGATATAGCATAATTAGTAGATGATATGGTAATGTTTCCCTGAATTCTACAAGGAGAGAATTTTCTATGTAACAGCAGGATACGCCATTCTTTTGAACTCTTTAACGGCCCAAAGCCATGAATCGCCATGAAATTACATGGCAATTCGTGGCTTTGCGCCGTTAAAGGGTTAAACAAGAATTTTTTCTTGCTGTATCAGCTCGAAATTAATGCATCATTTCCATGAATTCATATTTTTTATGTATACGACGCTTCTACACGAAAAGCCAACAAACGTGCTTTTATAGTTCTCCATGCTCATAAAGAAGGGTCACTACACACTCTTAAATGGCAAGAGACGTTTCATGCACTCTACAAAATTTTATCTCACCAAAAATAGAATTTGGTAAACGTAAGTGGACAGATTCTCAAACGGATGTTTTCATACATGAAATGCGTCAATCTATTCGGTGCAAATGAAGCTGGGATTCGTGTTAATTTCACAAGAAAACATCACAATCAGAACGCAAGGAGCGCCATGCTTCCAGAGCTAAACAATTCTCTCCCTGTAAGAGTTTTCAATGTAATATTTTTTTAAAAGTATTGTAAGCAAGTTTAGTAAGAGAAACATTCTTTTTCTCGATGAATATTTGAGGACATGATGTCCACTATTCAATCGTGTGTCGCTAACTATACCTAACCATCTGTAAATCGCTTGACCTGTCGCGCTCGGCTGCAAACAAGAGAAGCTCGATAACTGTCTAAATTGTGTGTCTAAATTGTCTGTAACTCGCGGTAGAATTCTCTGGAGAAATTAATCGGCGTTTCTCGATGATTCTCAATAACGAGGACCAAGGTCGCCGGACAACCGCCTCAACTGCCTCCGGAGCTAGAACTAACCTGACCCACTGTCTCTTGAGAACTCATCCGCGACGTCGCTGCGAACTTCCGCGTTTACGTTCCGAAATTTCTTTCATTGCGTAACCACTTGTTTCACGCACGTCAGCATCATCGTCATCGTTAATTCGATAATTTGACGAGATGATAAGTGTCCACTTATCAGCTTGAACTAGGTTTTTGAGTTCAAACATTAATTTCAAGAAGTGTTAAAATGTTTGAGAATAACTCAGGCATACACAAACCCTACCATAATGCAAGATTCGAAGAAGTCAGGTGCTAAATTAAAAAAAATGACACCTATTTGGCACATAAAGTACATTTTCAGCGGAGTTTTATATATGAAATGTATACAAGATTCGCGAACAAAATGCCAAGCTGTTTGTTTATCTAGGTCTTCGAACAAAGTGACGTGACTGTCTTCTGTCTTCTGTGTCTTTAGACCATCGATCTTTGATTGACTCGAAGGAAAATGGGTCAACGCTCGGAAAGGGTGCTAGTAAGACTGATAACGTTTTTGCGCGCGATCGATAAAACGTGGTATTTTCACCGAACTTTGTATACGCGTGCAAAACGTTCTGTTATTTGATGTTATTGGCAATGGCAAGCGTTGCCAACAGTAGACTGCGTAAACAACGTCAGTTCAATATGTGCAAGTGAGCGTTTAGGCGACGATCCAAAAAGAAACAATAAAAATCGTCAGGGTCGAGCGAAGTTTAAATCGGACGTGGTCTTAATAACGAACCACCTTATTTTTTCTCTCATAATAGTACTGACATTCAAATTGCATGAAAATGACGCTTAAAATATAATCAGTTCATTAAGACGGGAAATTAAATTTTTTCATTTAAATCTCGATCGTCCGATAAAAAAGTCTGCCTTTTTATGAGATTGCAGGAAGGCGTTTTAAAAATTACAGTTTTTGCGAAAAAACATAAAACAGTAAAAATCCTGACTGATCGAATACACATTGAACCTCGTCCATTCATACACAATTCAATGTTAAAATGCTAGATTAGGATCGTTATTCCGACATAACTGTAACTGCGGTTAAACGTTTGATTAGAATAGATCGCAAACCAGCAATTATATGCAATATTTCACCAGGACAACTTCCCCGTTTTTTCCGTTGATCGGCCGATCGCACTTCCCTATATAATTAGACTGATTGTTTATTGGTCGTTGAAAAAACGCCGTTACACTTGCAACACCGGCAGTTTGTTGCATCAACAAACTCTGGTACAGTGCAGGGTCGCCACCAGTTATGTCAATATTCCGAACTTCATTAGTTCCAGCAAAGTTGAGGTCAGGAGCTCCTGGTGGAGGCTTCTGTTGTTGGCCAATTTTCGATCATCGCGGATTAATGTTGGGATTTTATTCCCGAGCTGCAAAACGCGCCGAGGAAATCGATCGCCTTGACCTCAGCAATGAATCGATGTAAAAAAACAACGCTTCGCGATCAGAATAGTTATGGACTTTGAAGGTTGGAGATGAGGATGGAATAGCGCTACATAACCCGAGTAAAAAAAAGTTTTGTCAAATCTTGTTCAATAGTTTATCATTCCGGAAATGGGGTCAAGTTTTGATCGTGAACTGATCCTAATTTTATAAAATTGGAAATTTATCATAACTCAATTTGATTGCATCACGATCAGTTTGATCGCATCACGAACATTCACGATCAGTACCAAAAATGATCAAAACTTGTTAAAAACAGTCTCATTTTCAGGTTGGACAACGGTCCCAGTTAAAAAATTCCATCAGAAATCATTAGATACATATAGAAAATCTGACAGAAACCGCCTAGAAACCATTAGAATTAACTTTTGTACGATTTTGACACGGACTTACAAGTAAATGCCAATAAAAGTAGATGCAATTAAAGTACTGACAGAAACCAACTAGAAACATTAGGACTATGCACATTAGTCCTAATGGAATTTTTTAACTGGCGGTTGATCAAGAATTGACACACATTTTTTTACTCAAGAAGTTACATAGTTCAAAATAATAAGATTCGTTGAAATAGAACATTCTTGATCGTCAAATTTATTGATTGTATTATCTGCCAGAAATGTTACAATTTGCATAATTTCGCGTTTACAACATAATCGCTTGATATATTAATTTGGTTTCTATTCGTCGCACAGCAACTAAATGATGCAGTGAGGTTTCTGAATTTATTAAAGCTCGCATTTCGCGAAACGTGTACCTTGACATTAATAAACACTGCATAGCAAGTTATCGCGTCTACGTCGACGCTTGACAATAACTCTTTTGCAAATGTTAATCACGTGACAAATATATTCGGACGTGCCATTCAAGCGTGATGTTTTTCATGTAAATCGAGCATATATGTCCAGTACGAAAAACCAGCAACAGATCGATAGTAGAACTTGTAAAGTCGAAAGCTTTTTTATTCTAACAAGCAGGTGTTTTTTCTGCGAATTGTGGTCGTAAAACTTTTTTGTCATCAGAACCCGACTGTAAAAGCTTACGTAATCCAATTTACAACCAGAGATGTGTTAATCCAAACCTTCGACGAACTCGAAATGACGTTTTCGCGATGCCCTTTGACAAAACGCGTGGTGTTCGAAGAAAAAGTGACGAACAAATGTCATCAAGTCGATAATTATATTATCGCAATTCAATAAAACGTATCGACGATCGATTTGACAGAAACGGCGCTGCAGTGAAGCCGATGCGAAGTTAGTATTATCTACGCGCGCCGATAATATAGAAACTGATCTGCGGATTACATTTATCATATACGGATTAACTTAATCAAATGTCGAGCAAAACAAGAAACAAAAAATGTTATATTCAGTTTGTATTCAATTTTTATATAGTGAAACTTGTGAAACAAAAAAATTTTTTGGAGATATGGGTGGTTTTTTATTTTGATAAAAATCGTTGACGTATGGAAATCATATTAAGCGAGGGAAAGCTGAATTAAGGGGCTGGATTAAAAATTGCACGTCGTGTGACCCACACGTGTCGTGAAACCTAGACGATTACGTGATTTGCCGTGTAAGGTTTCAGACAAACTTTTAGTGTTAAAGCGATTAAAATATTCCTTTTAAGGTCAAGACTCACCCGTAGAGCGTCACTTGACATCCGAAAGTGCTACACTCAAGATGGACTACACTCACAAGCGGGTTTATCAAATTTTGCGATCCATCTGCAAACCGGTCAACGACGACTGAACTGAGAAGAATGGATATAAAGTGAACTAGTGCCAATTAGTTGCCTTCGAGTAGTCTCCGATTCGGAATTTAATGTCAAAATGATGAAAAGAAAGTCGCATTCGCTTGATGATTTTTCGGGTACCAAGTTACGCGTGATCGAAAATTTGTTGGAAAAAGGAGTAACGTACTTGAAGAAGTCGAAAACCGCGAAATTCAGTGTAAGTAAGCAAAAGTGATGTGCGATAGAGGTCCCTGTAATTAAAATTTGATTAAACTGAATTCAAAAGTTTCCATTCCTTTGAATGCACCTGAAAACACAATCTTCTGTTATTGGTTAACAGAAATCAATGGAATTGAAAAAATATGTCATCAATGTCTCTTTTGTAATAGAAATCGATTGGACAGACAATCGTCTAGATTGCGATTGAGAATTGAACAATCCTATTCTTTTGAATTCACTTAAATTAAAAACTGTTTACAGTGGTGTCTTCTGCTTCATGTAGATTGACTTGTTGTTGATTTTGGAAACTGACTGCTTTTAGAAAGAGAAAAAGAGTCTTATTGAAGATGAGAATACAGAAGAACAAGGAGAAGAAGAGAAGGATGCTGTGTATTGGCCGAATTGTGATACTTCGGTGTGGTTACGAAGTTGCGAGAAAGAAGTCGAAGAACCGATTTCGGGTCGGGTCAGAGGTCAGGTACCGAAATGGCTGAAAGGATCCCTATTGCGAAATGGTCCTGGAAGCTTGAAAGTGGGGAATTATGAATTCAATCATCTTTTCGACGGTTCAGCACTGTTGCATAAGTAAATGTCAGATTATTATCACAGAAATTAATCACAAATGTCATCGTTGAAGAAATTAACATTTTCAAAAAACTTGAACAGATTTAACATCGCTGATGGTAAGGTGACGTATCAAAGACGATTTGTCCGGACAGATGTTTACAAAAAGAATCACACTGCGCAAAGGATTGTGGTAACTGAATTTGGCACGAAAGCTGTTCCCGATCCCTGTGAGAGCATTTTCCATAGGTAAGTTTGAGCTTAACCACAATTTTTTAAAGAAACCTCAAGTACGGACAAAGTGGTCAGAATCAAAAGAGTACTGTTTTCCAGAGTATCGTCGATATTTCGATCTCACCATAACAAGATGTCCGACAACTCGATGATTTCAATTTATCCTTTCGGAGATGAATTCTATACTTTTTCCGAGCTCCCGGTCATACATCGCATCGACGTAGGAACTTTGAAAACAATTGACAAGGTGAATAAGAAAAGTTTGTTTGCTGAGTGACATTTGTACGAGTAACGAGCTTCGAAATTAAAAGTGTGCTAATTAAATTGTTAGGTGAATTTAATGGATTACGTCAACATCGTGAACCACACGTCACATCCACATGTTATGGATGATGGTTCTGTGTATAACGTAGGATTGAGCGTCTCCTCTCGGGGACCTGCATACAATATCATTTCCTTTCCGCCTAAGAGAAGTGATGGTGAGATACATTCTTGTTTATATAATTTACCCTAAGGGAACATGTTAGTTGAATCAACGTTGATTCAAAGTTCTCGCAATCCTTCAATCAACGTTCGTTCAATGTTGCTGGGTTCAGTAATTCAACGTTGAGTCAACTTACGAATGTCCGGGTTGGGGACGGTTGAATCAACGTTTTCAGCTAATATTGAATCAACCTTGAGTCAACGTTGATTCAACATTGATTCAACTTTGATACACTGATGATTGACAATGTTGATTCAGTCTTTGTTCAACGTTGAATCACGTTAATTCATCAAGCCGATAACGTTGATTCAACCGTGGATCAAGTTGACTCCTGATTCCTAACGTTGAATACTGATCCAGCATCGTTGAACCAACGTTGATTCTAGGATTTCGGAAACGTTGAATGAACGTTGATTCAACTAACGTGCTCCCTTAGGGTATTTTCGAACTAATTTTACATACACATCTAGGTTACTTTCATTAATGTGATATTTGTTTGATATTTATGCTTTCAATATTGATCAAGAATTAGCTATTTTCAATTGCAATTTCAAATTCTATGTATATATCACGTGGCGCCCACCGGATTATCCGGTGGCTCGGGTGGAATCTTGCCATGCGCAGCACAGGATATTTCGGTGAATATTTCGGCACTATAGAATAGCGCCACAGAATAATTGAGTCAATGCCACTGAATTGTCAGGTGATAAATACTAACGTGAAAATCAGTCGCAATTTTTCTGAGTGTACCAAAAAGTTACAGCAAAGAAGACATTGTGCGTAACGTGCATAAAGACGAGATGTATTATTACGGTCGTTTGTCACCGTTACCGTAATAATACATCAATTACCATAAAAAATTGAGTATATTTGATGCATTTTTAGTTGAACTTTCGGTAAGAATTATAAAATCTAAGATAATAAAAACAAACATCAATGTTTGCAAGATGCATCTTTTAGGGTGCATATAAATACAGACAAGTAGGCAAAATAACAATTCTCACCCGCGTAGAAAAACACTAGTTTGGCAAATGACCGCGAGCCATGCTGTTGCCATCCTATTGCCATCCTGATGCCGTTCCGTTGCCATACTATTGCTTGACTCTTGGCGGGCTATAAGATGGCCATTTTGTTGTCATCTTGTTGCCCTACCAAGTGTCAAGCAATACTACGGCAATAGGATGGCATCAGGATGGCTCGCGGTCATTTGCCAAACTATTGCCATTCGCTCGAGCAGTTAAAATGCATAGTTATATTTTTGTACGTGTATATATTTAAACTATTTCGCGAATAGAAGAACAATGCCACTAATCAACATGTATAATTCACGCAGCTTCCAGAGAAGACAAATCGATGTTTGACCAGGCGAAAATAGTCGCAACGGTGCCGTGCAGGTGGTTCTTGAATCCGTCGTATATGCACACGTTTGGTATCACCGACCGCTATTTCATTATCGCCGAGCAGCCTTTGGCAATCAGTCTGGTCTCGTCCATAACTAATCAGTTCACAAAAGATCCGATGTGCTCGTGCTTCAAGTGGCACGAAAACGAAAACGTAAGCACATTATTCGACTGGCAACGTAGGTGGCTGTGACAAACGAGCTGTGTCACCTGCCAAATTTACTCGCATGACCATTTTCGCCCAGATCAAACATTTTTATTTACAAACGCGGACGTTCAATTCAATTAAGTGCTGCACTATGACAAAAAGAAAAACCTTTCATTCTTACAGACCCTAATCCACGTGGTGTCTCGGGAAACGGGTAATCTAGAGAGAACTTTCGTCGCCGAGGCATTTTTCTACCTCCATTTTATTAATCAGTATGAGACTCAAGATGGGAACCACATCGTGCTCGACATTTGCTGCTACAAAGATTCCAAGATGCTGGAGTGCATGTACGTCGAGAATCTGAAGGTACCAAAAGCGAGCGGTACACTCAATTTACGGAGACACGTTTAACTTTCATTTAAATTCCTTTTGCAGAACATACATCGAAATCCGGAATACCCTAAACTTTTCCGTGGGAGACCGTTGAGATACATTCTTCCTCTAAAAATCCCCGATAAGAGTGTTCTCATTGGGGAAAATCTGATCGATGCGAATTTGGTAACACATAGTGAGAAATCGCCATACTGTGAGAAAACTACGAAATTATGGGACAGAGCTTCGGCACATAGACTGCCGAACGGAGACGTGTTTGTCAAACCAGAACTTCTGTGCGATATGGGTTGCGAGACGCCAAGAGTTAATAGTGAATTCCACGCTCGCAAGGAGTATCGATACTTTTATGCCATTTCAAGCGACGTGGACCTGGACAATCCTGGAACGGTAAGAGAATCTCTGTAAAAGTGATAGATAGATTAGTATTTGTGCTTTCTTATAGGGCTAAAAGTAAAATCCAAATGTAATAATATTTGGATATCCGAATATCCGTATCAATGAAATATCTGACATCTCAAGTTCGGATATCAGGATTTAATTATCCGGATTTGTTAATCGTATTTATTATCATTAATTCGTTCATCTTATTTTATGGATTATTTGGATTCGTTATTCGGAGCTGTTATCCGAAATCCCTCACTAAGCTAGCCCTTCTTGTTCAAGATACGAATTATATTACAAAACATGTGCGTTTAAAATTATGTCCGACGAATGATCAATTTAATAATATTTTTGAAATAAATCTACAAGTTTGAATCATTCAGTGACTTTTTTTGTGACATGACGCACGGAGAAATAAATCGGATAATAATAACTACCTGAAGTTATTACTACTTGAAGATTTAAACAAGTAGCAGAGCGACAGAAATTTTCCGTGGAAAGGCCTGCCCCGATAGAACAAGATGTATATTATACATATATTAGATGGACATTCATAC
>JABFPB010005412.1:0-13367 GCA_022817645.1 Ceratoteleas bidentatus
GACCATGAGGCACCAGCTTGTACCAACTTGGACAGTTCCGCGCTGACATTACTTCAAATAAGATATCACCACGGGCGCCATTTTGTTTTTTTAGTTGAAAGATTTTGAAAATAAAGACTAAAGTATGATCTTTTTGAATCCCAAAACCGGTTCTTTCTATCTTTTTCATTGGCCCCCAAAAAATTTCCAAACTTTGCCTACTTTTTGGTCATTTGAATGAGAACCTTCCCTTAAAGCTTTTTGCATCCTTTTCAGACCTTTTGAACCTGTTTCAGATTATTTAGCAAAAGCTTGAAAACGATATTTTAGTTTTTCAGAGATTTTATTTCTATAAGATTATTGAACTAAAAACGCCACGCACGAGATCTCAAGATAATCTGTGCGGAAGATATTTTTAAAAATTGCTTCCAATAATATATTTCATTATACCAGTTCAAAGTAAATGCCCACCTAACCTCTCTTTTATAATTTCGTTGACATTTGTACAATCACTTGTCACACATACAATACACATCAACTTCACGCACTCATCATCAATTCAATGTATTAATTAGGTAGCATATCATGGTGAACAAAAACTGATTAATAGTATATTGTGCTACTAGGGAGGGAAGTGCATCATTGCCCTCGGAAGCAATGACACACTTCGCTCCCGTGTAGCATACAATATTTTTTCTCACGAGGGACGTAATGGGCTACTTTGCTCCCGCTAGCGAAGTAGCGTATTACTCCCTATTCGATTACTTCGCTCCCTGCTCGGTTACTTTGCTCTTTGCTCGATTACTTTGCTCCCCGCATGGTTACTTTGCTCCCTGGAGGTTTACTTTGCTCCCTGAATGGAGTAATGAGCTACTTTGCTCCATGTTTTTAGGGAGCAAAGCAGCTCATTACGTGCCCGAGTAAGAAAAAAACATATATTGATCTGGAACAATAACACTATGTTGAACCAACACGGTACATTTTTGAGCTGGATCAGCAGATTTTTTTCCCAGTGTAGTTTTCTAAAAAAATATTACGTCTAATATAAAATTTAAAAAAAAAATGGAGGCGCCGGGTATCGATCCCGGTACCTCTCGCATGCTAAGCGAGCGCTCTACCATCTGAGTTTTTTTTTTGAACATGTTTATTTACAAACGATACATACTGTGAATGTTTACAATTAACGGCATAAACAATTTGGCCGTAAAAAAAATGATCTAATGTTTTAGTGCACTATGGCTCATCTCGAGCACTCGCAGACTTAACTAAATAATATTTTTTTATATATAAATAGTGATCTTAGGTACAAAAATTGACAAAAGTAGTTGTCGCATCAGTCTCACGGAACATTTCTGAAGACTAGAAAGTGTGTGGCTCGAAAATAAAAACTAGTCATCTTAATCAAATGAATATAATTATGATATTTATAGCCTGACTTCGAGGACTTGCGCAGTGATCTAAATGTATATTTGGTAAAAAATAGATTATAAATATAAACTAAGACTAAAACCTATGACCTATGAGTAAAGTGGCGAAAAGAGCGCAAGGACGGAGCAGTGCAGAGATGCCGTCATCCATCTCTATGAGGATGCCCAGTTGTCGCTACTGTCTTTCCACCAGTAAGTGTCTGTGTCTATGGCGTACGTATCATTCAGGTCCACGGCCGGAAGCCTCTTCGAATATTTAAGGAACTGTGGTGCGTAGTTGTCCACCGAAATGTCTATTTTTTTATTATATGCGTGGCGTTTTTTGTGGTAAAAAATGGGAACCCCATTCTCGTCGGAGATCAACCCGAGGCGGTCGAGCATCATGAAAGCCTCAGCCGGCACGAAACCCTTCGCAAATGACTTTTTCCAATAATCTACATTCAAAAAGAACGGACCTCTAATCAGGTTATTGTCATTGTTCCTTGAAGCCCTGGCTATATGATTTCTAATTAGTTTTATTATAAAGTTATCTATACGCGGAATTTCTGCTGCGTCGTATAGAGTTTTGTTGGAGTGGTACTTGAGGTAATTTGATTCGGATGTCTTCCTTACCCCCGTACATGCCCGAAGACACCTTCTTTCAAAAACGCGTAATCTTTCCATTATCGATGGACTGATGTTGAACCAAATGGCTGCGCTAAACGTTAAAATGGGTCTGATTAATGGTTGGTAGCGAACTATTTTTGCTTTTTTATCTAAATGTTTCGAATGGAATAGGGACGCTGTACTAAGGTATGCCTTTCTAGCTTTTTCGATTTGAATTTCCACATGCTTGTTAAACGTTAGTCTGCTACTAGGTTGACCCCCAAGTACCTAACAACGTTTTTATTTTCAATAAAGGAATTTGAACCTGGCTTGTCCCTAATACAGAAGTTACGCCAGCCTCTAATCCATTCTGGTTTGCTGTCTCTAGAGTTTGGTTTAAAAAGTATAGTTTCAGTTTTTGATAGGTTTACTTTCAATTTCCACGTATCATAAAACGAACTAATCTTATGGAATGTTTTTTCTAGATTCATTTGAACTATCTCGACTGATTTGTCCCTATACGAAAAAATGACGTCGTCCGCAAAACATGTAATATTCATTTTCGGGTTATCTTTAAAGCCAAACAGTGACGGAAGGTCCGCTGTGTATATGTTAAACAGGATGGGTGCATTTACGGTTCCCTGTTGGAGGCCATTTGCCACTTCGAATGTCAATTCGGAATCCGAGGACCCGTCGGTAACTAAAAATTCCTTGCCCGTTATCATTGACCATATCATTTTGACTATGTGTAACGGAAAGTTCTTCTGGAGCAGCTTGAAGGCCAGACCCTCCAGCCATATAGAATCAAAGGCCTTCTCAAGGTCCACAAGACAGGCCCCAGTGAACTCCCCGTTATTAAGACCCCAGCATATTTCGGACGTAACCTTATGTATGGCGTTTGTGGTCGAGTGGTTATGCCTAAAGCCGAATTGGCAATTTGGAATAATTTCATTAGTCTGACAGAATGATTCAATTTTTATATTGATTAGAATTTCAAAAACCTTACTGATATTTGGCAACAAACTAATGGGTCTATAGCTTGCCATCTTGTGCGTATCTTTACCTTTCTTTTGAATACAAATCACTTTAGCGCGCTTCCATTTGTTCGGGAAATAGAAGCTATTAAGTATGTTATTAAAAATGATTGCATATTTCCTTATGATGTTCTCTGGTAATTTTTTAAGAATGAAATTTGGAATTTTGTCGTGGCTAGCTGATTTTTTATTATTTAAGTTCCTAAATATCTTACGAAGCGTGACTGGGTTGCAGAAAAATTCGTCGTCTAACTCGAAATTAGGATGACAAGCACTATTGTCATTTGAATAGGTTAGCAAAGTTTCATTGTTGTTGCGCGCATTTGTTAAATTTGACTTAAACGTGTTCATTTTATTTTCTATTATTTCGTGAAGTCTTTTATTGTTGTCATTAACTCTATCCCTGTTGTTACCCTCATATACACTTGCACGGTATGCACCCATAACGTTCAGTTTTTCGCTAGGATGAGTTATGATTCTGCGGTTGTTATTGTCTACTGTAGCTTGTATCGGATCGATGTTTGCACGTCTCAATAGATCGTCATCATTTGCATCTACGAACAAGGAATCAATCCCCGTTTTTGCGCTGAATCTGAATGTCTTATTGATTTTTGGAAAAAATTTATCTTGTTTTTTTATTGTAATTTTTTTATGTCCCTTTCCCAGTATCTACTAATGCTATTTTTAAATTCTATTTCAAGATCTGATTTTACTATATTAATGTTGTATTGAGTTGCTCTATAAAGTTGTAAATTATTTGATCTTTTAGCTGTGTGTACTAAAGATATCAGTTTACTTTTCTTTCTTTGCAATCTTTTTATTTTATCGTTGATATATCTTTTCAAGGAATCTATTGGAACTGTTTTGGGAATTGATTTCTCCATTGCATCGAATATTACTGAATCTATCTTGTCAACGTACTCGTCAATTTCCGCGAATGTCAAATTCCTGTTATCTGGTATATCCGGTAAATTTTGGGAAACGCATTCTCCAAATTTGTTTATGTCCATTTGTTTAAATATGAAGTTGGCTTTATATTTATCGGCTATTTCGAATAAGAATTTATCAGCGAGTATTGGTGCACAGTTCAATGCTATAGCCCGATGGTCGCTGTCGTATGGCAGGACGGGGATTTTTCCGTTAATCAGATTGTCAAATTTTAGTCTTATGTCCGCGAGACATATGTCTAGATACGAGTTTGCTTGTGGGAACGTCGGTTCGTTTGGGCCAATTAAATTAATCTTGTAACCAATTCTGTTATTTTGATACCATCTGAACAACCTAGCGCCTCTCGTATTAGTCTCTGAGTTTTGTTCTGCCCATAGTGGGTGATTTCCATTTAGATCACCAGCTATAATATAGTACACTGATCCGTTTCCCAAATCTAAGTCATCAAATACTATATCAAGTTCTTGGGAAAAAGTACGCGATGATCTTCCATGACTGGGAGCATACATACTAATTATGTACAGTTTGTTGTTGTTATCAAGTTTTAATTTAATTATGGATGTCTCTATTGTTTTTAGTTTATGTGAATTTTTAATTTTTATCTCTTCAAAGTTAATTTCTTTTTTAATAATTATTCCTGTACCTCCACCATGATCTTGAGAATGTCTATCATTTCTAACGAAGTTATGGTTTTCTAGAGAAAAGTAGTGACGTTTGTTTAATTTGGTTTCGTTAAGGAGAATTATATCAGGGTCATGATCCTTTATAAAGCTAAGTAAGTTGTATCTACGATGATTTCTCATAATTGAATTTACGTTTATCGATATTATTTTGAGATTATTCAGTTCAATTAGGTTAGGTTGGGATCGTGCATTATTTTGGGATTGTGTTAGGGTTGGAACGTTCTTCGTCATCTAGGTGAATATGTGTATAGATATTTTCAATCAAGTTCGCGTGTTTGTCTAGTCGAGAGTGAATAGGGGCCAGTTCTCGTCTTATTACTTCCATTATTTCAGATTTAAAACCGGCTAGAGCTCTCAAGAGCCCCTCCTCAATACGATTTTCATCTAGGCTATGTTCAGGTTGACCACTTTTTACCACATTCGCGTAGGAAACTCGTCCTGTGTTGTTAATTATTCCCGTCGCTTTATTTTGCCTGCGCTCGTTTATCTTTTCTAGATTCTGCTGAATGTTGTTTTTAATTTTTTTGAGGGTTGGGCAGCCTCTATATGACGCTGGGTGACCAGTCCCTCCGCAGTTGACGCAAGCAATCGGCCGCTGACCCGATTCGTCCGCCTCCATCCGACACTCACCTGGATTGTGATTTTCCAAACATTTAACGCATCGATATGGTCGGTTGCAATATTTCGCTATATGTCCTATACTTTGACAATTTCTACACTGGATACCGTCCTTGCGCTTTATTCTCTCCCATCTGGCTACTTGATTTAGAATCCTTTTCATTTTCATGAGCTCGTCAACATTACTAGATCCTGCAACTTTAACTAGAAAACAGTTAGCACCTCTGTCCGTTTTAAAAAAAATTTTTGTATTAATCTTTGTAATTGACAGGATCTGAACATTTTCTAAATTTTGAGAACAGATATATTCGCGCGTTTCGTCTTCTGTGAACGAATCGTCAATGCCTTTCAATAACAGGGAGATAACTCTGTCTTGTTTCATCGCTCGCGTGAAAAATTCAAAATTATTTTCGCATAGGATACGGTTCACTGTATCGCATGTTTCTCTGTCAGATACATACAAGATTGTTTTATCTTTGTGAACTTTCTGAAAAACGAATTTACCATTATCATTAATTTGTTCCGATATCAATTTAGACAATGACTTAAAGTTTGCATTGAATATATAGAATGGGGGAATTTTCGTGTTTATTTTTCCGCTGTTTACATTATTTCTTTTTCTACGATACCCGACATTGTTCTCGACTACACTGGCGGAGTCTTCGTCTGCTGCCTTGGAGTTGCTTCAGAAGGACAACTCTTGGAGTTGTCCTTCTGAAGCTACGTGATCTGTAAGATTTTGTTGAGCTGTTTTCCGACTGGTGTGATTCCTTTTCCGAGAGCTCGTCGATGTCGTCAGTGACAGCAGTCTGTTCGGCGTTCTCGGTTGGATGGCTGTTTCGAGACGAAGCGTGATTCGACACATCAGATCCGTTGCTGAACATCTCATCAGTCCCTCCAAGTTGGGTCGTCTGCTTGTCGGCCAGAGGGCGTTCGGTACTCGCCGAAGTCATGGTTGTTGGCGCTTTCGGTCGCAAGAAGGGGTCTGCTTTATCAACCGCTTGGCTCGGTAATACTCCCAACGCACTGATAGATGGCGCTGAAGCTGGCGCACCTCGGGGGTCCAGGAGTAACCCAGGATTTGTGTCCCCAGGTGACTTCTGGTTGGCTGCTTTGACCCTCTTGGAGTTGTCTGGAAGCCTCGGTTTATATTTTTCGGCTTGGTTTGTCAAGGATCCGATGCATCTGTTCACAATCTTCTTCTCTTCCAAAGTGAGGTTAGGTTGCTTTGGCTTCGTGTTTGAAGATTTGTTTGAGATAGTTTTTGCGTATTGTTTGCGAATTTCGTGGGCCGATTTCTTCAGACCGTCAACTGGGATGATTTTTTTCGGCATTTTCGGTCACGAGATACGCCAAGACTTGGCGAAAAACCTCGAGCCAGTAGGACAGCGAACGAGAGACGTCCGTCCGCCATCAATGCCCAATCGTAACTGCCGCTCTACCATCTGAGCTACGCCCCCTGATATTGTTTGCTTAAACAACTTGTGGTCATAAGATCAAAAAGTGGACCACTTGACCATACCCTTTCACCATACCTAGTAAAAGGTCAAGCGTATGTGGTCAGCGTACGCGATAACATTCCGACGCGTGACCCAGTACTGTTTTTTCTCAAGGCAAAACAGTACTGCTTTTCTCAAGGCAATCCCGTTTTCAAAGTCACAGGTGTTGGTGTTCGCCACCTTTCACTTATGAAAACTTTCTCCTTAATTTACTAAGGAACCCATTCAAATTGTTAAAAATATTTTAAATGATATTAGGGGGCGTAGCTCAGATGGTAGAGCGCTCGCTTATCAGTTGCCACTTGGCGCCGCTAGCGTGCAGACCACCGGCAAGTTTGTCCTCACGTTTGCGACCAATCCAAGCGGATAAAGAGCAATAACCAGCGAGCAGAGCCTAGCCAGAGTCCCCAGGAATCCTGCAAGCGGTGCACGACGGGGGAACGCCCCACACGGGCGCACCTCGCGACGGCGGGCTGCCGGTCTCAAGCGCCGGTAGCCTAACCTCAAAATCGCCGCGCCGCATGTCGAGCGCTGACGCAGAGATCGAGACCCAGCTCACCCAGGATGAGGAGCAGATCAACCGTACTCGCCCAGACGCAGCGAACGAGACTTCGAAGAGAAAGCGGGAGGAACTAAACTCTTCCGTGGACTCTTCGGACACATCGTTGTACGGGACACCGGCCCCATCGGGGCCCCCAAGGAAACTTACGAAAGCGCTGCTCCAGGGACTCAGCGTCGAGGACAAGAGTGTCGCCCAGAAGCTACTATTCCCACAAAAGAGAATCGTCCCGTCGTTCCCGACCAGGATGACGCGGACACGTGGCGGAGGTTCGACACGTGGCGGAGCCAGGGGAGGCAAGAAGTCGCCGACATCGAGCAGGCAGACTTCGGACTCAGGTGCCGGCAGCGATCATCGAGACGCCACGATCAAGGAGCTGCTCCAAAAGGTAGCCGTGCAGAGTAAAATGATTGCCGAACTGGTGCGACACCGCGATGATCCCGCCGAGAGGCCAGCAGGCAGCACAACGGCGGCGCGGCCCCGCGCCGCGGCGTCGATGCCGGCGCGAGAGCAGAAACAGAGCAGCGGCGGAACCGGCATACCCGGCGACCCGGAGACCGTGCAGGCGTCCGCCGCGGCGGCGATGGTCGCGTCGCCCGCCGGGGTGTCGATGCCGGAGCTGGATGCCGGCGAGCACAGTCAGACCAGCGACCAGAGGAAAACTCAGCAAGAAGAGGATGACTGGACAACGCAACGACTCACAGGTAACCAGGGGAGGGACCTGCCGACGAAGAGCAAATCCAAGAAGACCAACACATCGCTTCCGATAACGGTATTCGCGAAAGACATCAAAGTCATAGTTGATAAGTTGTCCACTGTAATCGGGAAAAGTAACTTCGTAATTAAGACAGTAAACCCGACAAAGTATTCTCTGTTTACTACGGATAGAGAATGCTTTGTCAAAGCCATGGAAGAGCTGTATGAGCTAAAAATAGAGCAAAAACTTCACATACACGCCCAGATCCGAAAAAGTAATTTCGCTCCTCCTGAAAGGACTGTGTCGGAAGAGCTAGAGCGACTCGACATTCAGAACGTTAACATCATTAAGATAAAGAAAATCAATACGAAAGATTTTTTTAAAGCGAAGCGGGGCGGTCCGGCGTTCTTGGTCAAAATCACCGGCGACAGCAAGGTCGGGAACCTGATAAAGGAAACGCGAATGGTCTATCAATATGTGAGGTGGGAAAAAATTAACAAGAAAGACGGTATCCAGTGTCACAAGTGCCAACGCGTGGGACACATCGCCAAGTTTTGCAGCATGGCGTACCGATGCGTGAAATGCGAGGGAGGGCACGAGCCAGGGGAATGCAAAATTCCGAAATCAGACGACAAAACCGACAAATCGCGAGTCTTCTGCGTGAACTGCCAGCAGCACGGCCACCCCGCGAGCTGGCGCGGCTGCCCGAACACGCAGGTGATGCGCAAAAAACTCAGAGACAAGATCGAAAACCAAAAGCAACAGCGACACGACAAACTAGACCAAATCAACACGTATGCTCGAGCTTCGCACCCATATAGCCAGGCCCTGAAACAGAACCTACAAAACGCGAACGATAACCTGCAACCCTCCGGTAATACGCGGATTGTCCCAGACCCGACCCAAACGCTCAAAGAGCTCGAGACCAGGCTTATGACCTTTATCGCCCAAACGTTTAACGAGATAAGCCAGAAGATAAAAAATAACCAGGCAAGACTAGATATTGTCGAGCGGGCGGTACACAACGTAGATGACTGATCACCTCCCCCCATTAACACCGTGCTAAACCTTGATTCGTTAAAAATACTATCCTTGAATGTAAATTCAATCATCTCTAACGCTAAAAGATGCAGTTTAATATCATTGCTAAATAACTCAAAGCCAGATATTGTATTATTAGGAGAAACAAAACTTCATTCTAAACATAAAATTGCACTAAAAAACTATGACATAATTAGAAATGACAGGTACGGCACACGGAGCGGTGGAGGAACAGCCATCTTAATTAAAAAGCAATTTAACTACAAAATAATATCCCTTAACTGCATTAACGATATCAAAATTATTGAAAACACGATAATAAAACTCAAAATAAACAACAATAAAAGCCTCTTCATTTTAAGCGCATACGCGGCGGAAAACACAAGAAGCTACTTCACCCAAGACCTGAACCGCCTATTCACAGAACTAAACCTCCAAAACCCTGACAACTATTTTCTTATCGTGGGAGACTTAAACGCTAAACACAAGGAGTGGTCGAACTGCTACTACAGCTCTAGGGGTACATATTTAAATAC
This sequence comes from Ceratoteleas bidentatus, assembly GCA_022817645.1. Taxonomy (NCBI): domain Eukaryota; kingdom Metazoa; phylum Arthropoda; class Insecta; order Hymenoptera; family Scelionidae; genus Ceratoteleas; species Ceratoteleas bidentatus. The sequence goes on from JABFPB010005412.1 coordinate 9,607, forward strand.
GTGGATAAACGAAAACCGAATCAGGTACCGCCTGGAGCTGTACAGCACGAAGACGCTCTGTTACCCGGCCAGCGGTTCGTACATCGACCTTTGCTTTGCAGACAGTAGGGTGCACATAGAGAACGTAGACAACAAGGTCGACACGATACCATGTGACAGCGATCACGTCGGGCTGTGGCTTCAAACGACAATCGAGGAAGTAAATGACATCACCATTAAAGCTAAACCAATAAGTGCTAGGTATGACCTGGAGAAAACTGATTGGATCATATTTGAAGATTACGTAAACTCTCGTGCTATAGACATTCCAATAAATCGTAACAATCTCTTAACAATCAAGAGATTGACGAATTCTTAGAATACGTAGATGAGACCATAAATGAAGGAATAGATGTATCGACACTCAGAATAACAAGTCAAGATTCGACTGACAAATACCTCACACATAGAATTAAGCAATTGAATGTACATAAAAACTTTCTAATTAACAGACTGCGTAAACTCCAAAAACTTAACAACCAGGTTTACCGCAACGAAATTTTTCACCTCAAAGTCACTTTAAATAACGTAAAAACTGCAATTAAAAATGAGTTCCAAAAAAGTGTGAATAAATATTGGTCCAACAGAATCTCCAAGGTCAGGCCAAGCAAGGACATGTTCCCCGAGATTAACAAGTTGTTTCGGAGAAAGGACGGAATCGCGATATTATAGCAACGCGGAACTGTATAACGAAGCGAACATTCCTAGAATTGATAATTTTATTTTGAAACTCACCAGGAACCATATAGTTGCATGCGAAACGGTACCGAACCCGCTGGTAAGAAGCTTCTACCATCCCAGCGAGGAGGAGATGCAGCGACATCTGAAGGGTGGTTTCGTGCCGCCAGAGGCGTTCCCGCTGTTGGATCGTAGGGCCTTCATCCAAAATGACGAAAACGTCCCCATAATCTACCACAAATACAGAGATGCGAAACGAAAAGATTTCAATTATCAGCCGCACCTAGGTACTATCGAAACGCTGCGAGATAAGCGATACAGTACAGCCCTTCCACCGATCGACAAAAAGTACAATTATAAGAATAAGGACAAATATTTTTGGTTGAATTGAAACTCAATGCAAACCGCTTCTTTTCTCACTCACCTACACACCAAAAATATTTAGGTAGTTTTTGATTATTTTCAAATATATATTTAGGTAGTTATTGTTTAAGTGCCTAGACTTAAGATAGATATTAAGGGAGAAGTTAGCCTTAAGAAAATAGTCTAAATAACGTCGAGTCGCACAAGTTGCTCAAGCATGAGCCCGCGCGACCCTTATTTTTTTCAAGGTCGAGCGAGACCTAACCTATTTTTTGCGCTTCTGTTGTTTTGCACCTGTATTTTTTCAGAAAAAATTGTCGAGCAATTTGGCTCAAGTTTTTCTAAGGTCCATATATTTCTGTATTGCTTGAAGATTAAGTAATTTTGAAAGTGTACTTTAGTGTGTCAAAGGTAGCAGCGTCCACTGAAAAAACTATGGGAGTAAATTGGCACCACGAAAAAGTGCTCGCCGTTTATTACCACGCGTGGTATAAATTTTCTACCACCGTGGTAGCTTTTTCGTCCCAAACGCGTGGGACTAAAAAGCCCCCGCGCGTGGGGCATATTTCTCACCACTCGTGGGAGCAAATCGGCCCCACGGACGTTTGCGCATGCGCGGATCAGTTAAATTAGTGATCAGCTGACGGAAGCATGGAAAACGCACGATCTGAGCATTCTGGGCAACAGGTAAGTAAAACTGATATAATGATCAGTCATATGTTCATCAATATTGAGCCAGTTTTCCTTTATACATAATATTACAGGCCGAAACAAGTGTTATAAAAACTTGGGATGGAAAAGAAGTTTTAATGCTAGAAATGCAATCCAGTAACGTCGAAATAGTCGACGACGTTTCCAAGCCGCTGACAAACAGCAGTAATAAGATTATTGCAGGTGTGATTTTATTATTGTCATTATTGAACCGTTTTTTTAATTCTCTTTATTCTTATTAATTGTCATTATTTTGTTCATTTTCATTCTTTCTTTTCATTAATTGTCATTATTCTTATTAAATAAATCCTAAAAACATTTATTTATTTTTTTATTAATTAATTAATTTTTTTTATAAAATAAAATTTTAAAATAAAAAAAATAAAAAATTATATTTGTTTAGAATTCGTCCCTGTGAATGCTCAGAAGAATAATTTAATACACTGTTGGAAGATTCGTACCGCGGACAATTTTTGTTAGAGGCATATGCGAAGGACCAGGCTCAATTTAAACGATGCAAAGAAAAAAATATAGTTGAAGATTATAAAGAAAAATTTAATCGGGGTCATCTGGCTACAATAATAATAGAACACGAATTTTTAACAACAAATTCGTATACGTAAGTAATTCTTGAAATTTGTGTTATAAAAATGAGACTTGATAAAAAAAATGCTTACAATGATAGATACTCGTTTTATGATCTTACATTAAAACAATTATTTTTCATGTCTTATGTAGTATTGAAAACCAAAAATTCGTTGCCTTGACTGCACTTATTGTGGAGTGCTTTCCAACTGAAATTGATACTGTGTGGTATGCAAGCAGTTCACGAGATGAAAGTGGCCCCAAAATTGCAAAAGGCATATTATATGAAAAGTACAAATCGTTAAGGTGTGAGGCGGAAAAACTTGGACGCGCTGTGCATAATAAAGGCCAAAAAAGAAAGCACGAAACTGAAAGTGGTAAATGACATTTGGAAAATATTTGTTTAATTATGCACAAAATGAAGCTTGAGTTGTTTAAGAAATGTTTTAATTAAAATCATTCGATATGCTAAAAAAATTATGAAGTACTCAAATTTACTCTAAAACTTTTCAGACGAACCAAATAACTTTACAGAAATAAATAACTTTTCTGGTAACATAGACGAAAACTACGAGAAAAGATGGCTCAGTACATATGATGAGCGAATACTGTTTTACAGAAAACAATCTGTAACTAATATTTTGGCAACATTTCCGGCTCTTATAACATCATCTGGATATAAATTGGTACATTCGAAGAATTGTATTTATCTAAAAAATGTTAACTTATTACAGATACATTCTTGAAACCAAATTTTGCTTTACAGTTTTTGAAAGACTTCTCTAAAGATTTCCCCGATAAAACTGATAAATTGATATCCAAATGGCCAGAAGTCGCAAGAAAGATTATAAGTGTTGCCAATAAGAAATTGAAACATGCTCCGATTATGCAATTAATGAGTGAAAATGGCAACGCTGTTACAAGTAGTATGTCTTTTAATGCTTTTATATTTGTGTATATTATTAAATTAAGGTTTTTATAAATGAATGATATTCTAATTTCAGGTCACCAATAAAACCTAGCACTAGTATTGCTGCCATTGTTGCTGCGAGCTATCAGCCGTGGTAAAAGTGCCGTGAGTGGAACAACCTGGCGGCCCAACAACGATGAAATTTCAGATTCATTTGTTTTACGCCTGGAGGTATATTTACATTCATTATTACAGATATAGTTGTAACTTATAGAAAAATTACAATTGGGTCAAAATTTCTGAAACGTATCACTAAAAAATGAAAGTTAATTTTTAAAATCGAATTTATGCTCTATTGATAGATAATGAGGTCTGGAATAATGGCCAAAAAGTTTTGGGCAAAAATTTTTATTGTAAACAAAGTTATTAACAATTAAAGTTTTGTGTTACTTTTTTTTGAAAATTCAATATCTTT
>JABFPB010005413.1:0-13365 GCA_022817645.1 Ceratoteleas bidentatus
TCGTTACGGTATCGATAACGTAACTAAATGTATCAAAACTCTTATTTTCGTTACTTTCGTTATGGTTGCCATCCCTGATTTTTTATATGTATTTTTTATTTTGTTTTATATTGCAAAATTGTAAAGAGAGCAGTCCATGACGGGGAAGAGTCTCCAGGACTAATAAAGGATAATCAATCAATCTGTCTCTGTCTGTCTCGCCGCGCCGCGCCGCGCCATTGTTCCCCGCGCTTTGTACGTCAGCCACGCGGGCCCAAACGAACCCGCGAGTTCCGCATAACCTGTAAAATCACCGTAAGTTAAGATGCGGAAAAATCGTAAAATCGCCGTAGAATAGTAGCGGATTAAGTTAGTTAATAAGTCAATAAACCATGTTTAACAGATTTCTTTTCAGTGACTTTAAAGTCACCTGGTGCCAGGGTCCGGCTGTTGCTGGACAGCTCAACCCCAGCCCGAAACGAACCGCGAAAGTAATGTCACGCTCCGACACGGCCGCATTTTTAACCGCACATGATAGATTCGTAGCGCGCAGTGCACGGCCGAAATATATATATTCCGATAATGGAACTAATTTCCAGGGCGCTGACTCGGAATTGCGAAAATTATACAAGTCCACAATGGAAAGTACTGGGCATCGTGACCTTGTATCCACTATTAAAAGTATATACAATTTTCACATCATCTCTAGGTATGTTTAGGATATGTGAGTATTGTTTTAGGATTTCTAAATGTCCTTTCAAATTATTATTCGTGATTTCTTCATGCCTGAGCATTCTCAGTGCTTCTTCTGAGGCCACCCTTTTCAGATACAACTGAAGCGGACTGATTTCCAATATCACTTCCATCGCAGCCGAGGGTGTTGTTCTCATAGCTCTTGTGATGCTCAGACATGCCTATCTTTGGATTTGGTTTATTACGGTTTTTATTACGGTTATCTGCTCTACCTTTGGCCACCATATGGAGGAGGCATATGAGATGGTGGGTCTCACTATTGCTTCATATATCCACCGGGTCATTTTAGGATTTAGCCCCCAGGTTTTACCAAGTAGTTGCCTACAAGTGTAAATACCTATCAGGGCTTTATCCTTTACGTATTGCAGATGTCTATTCCAAGTATGTTTTTTTATCTAGGAATACACCTAGATATTTATCCTCCTCGGATATTTGTAATTCTACACCGCTCAATTGAGGTTTTCCTAGCAGGAGTTTTCTCTTCCTAGTAAAGGTAGAATTACTGTTTTTTGGGGATTTATACCCAGGTGCTTGTTTGATCACCATTGTATCTTCGTATTTTCCCCTGGCTGCTAATGCGATATCGTCGGCATACCCTATCGCATGGATCCCTCTCCTTTCCATTGCGTATAGAAGGTAGTCCACTACCATAGACCACAGGAAGGGCGATAAGACCCCTCCCTGGGGTCTTATCGCCCTTCTTAGTAATGACAGTTTTCGAGTCACTTCCTAGTTTTGCCGTGATTTCTCTGCTTTGTAGCCTAGATTTTATCCATCTCGTAGTCACTGGGTTGATACCCTTGTGTTGAGCGGCGCTGTCGATAGCTTCAAATGAGGTATTATCGAAAGCTCCCTCTATGTCAAGAAAATCACAAATGGCTACTTCTTTTTCATCGAGAGCCCTTTCTATCTCTCGATTAAGTCTATCGAGCGCAGAGATGGTAGATTTCCCCTTTTGATAATCATAGTGATATTTATGCAGGGGATTATTTCGTAGGACATCTTCTCTCAGATTGGGTTCCAGGATTTTTTCCATGTTTTTTAGGAGAAAGGAGGAGAGTCTGATCGGTATATACGCTTTAGGTTTTTCAGTGGGTTTCCCTGCCTTAGGTCTAAAGATCACATCAGTCCCCCTCCAGTCCTCTGGGATATAACCCAATGCATGGCTTGCAATGAAAATCTCTGTCAGAGTAGGTGTAATCATGTCTAAGCCTTTTTCTATCATAATTGGGAATATACCATCCCCACCCGGTATTTTGTAGGGTTTGAAGATCCCAACTGCCCTTTTATTCTTATCACGGTCGAAGATTGCATTTGAAAGCCTTCTCGCCCTACTTTTGTTTCATAGTCCACTTGAATTGTGGGCGATGAAGTTTTTAGTTGACAGTTAGGAAAGGGAGTGCTTAAAAGTAGATCTAAAGTTTCTCCCTGACTAGACGTATATCGACCGTCTTTTCTTCGGAGATATCCCAATCCGCTAGAGTATTCTCTCTTGAGTACTCTTTGCAATCTGGCTGCAGTGGGGAGTTTTTCAATCCACTCACAGATTTGTCTCCATGAGGTTCTTTTAGCCTCCCTCAAAGCCATGTTGTACTTTGTGAGGGTTATGTGATATTCATCCCAATTACCACTCTTTTCGGCTTTATTAAATGCTTTCCTACTCGTTTTCTTAAGGTTATTCAGTTTTTCATTCCACCAGGGTACTTTTTTTCTTTTTTTTTAGCCTTTTTGTGTTATGGGACAACTCGTCGTGTCTAACGAAAATTCGGCCGTTTCAAATTATTGGTGAAAACTCAGCCGCTTCACATTATTGGTGAAAACTCGAGCGTTTCACATTATTGGTGAAAACTCTGCCGTTTCAGATTATAGACGAAAACTCGGCCGTTTCAAGTTACAAACGAAAATTGCACGGCCCAAAATTATTGGTAAAAAGTCGAATAAATTACCACAAGTAATGTTACTGTTTCTTTTTCGTTAACATTATAGATTATAGATTATAATTATTATAGTAAAACTAGTTCATTTTTTAAATCAGTTTACAAAATACTGATATCACTTAAATGAATGTTATAAAATAATGCAATGTCTTTTTATGAATACTCTACAGAAAATTGAATTTCAGAAATACGAGAACTAATTATTAGTATAAGTATAATAATTGTCATATTCACAGAAATCAATTAATACAATTAATAATTGTTTTGTTCTAAATTATGAAACTCATATAATTGTATTAGCTATAATGTGTGTTGGTCACAATCTGAGATGGTAAAATCGCTCAGCTTGCGATTGCGAAATTTCACCATTAAAATAGTGGAATTCGCTATTTAAATATGAACTTTCACCTTTCAAATATTAGAATTGCCCAATGTCAAATTTGAATTTATGCCGGTGTGAACAAAACAAATCAAAAGATTTTGATTTATCGTAGAAATGTCATTTCTCATGGCATTTCTTTTACCCTATATGCAAAGTCTAATTGGCAATGCCAAATCAAGTAATCAAACATTTACTTACTGCGAAAATGGACCAATATATGTATCCGGACCACCAATACATGTCCGTTCACCATCTGTTTTACTATGGTGATTAGACATGCGCATTTCGCTATTTAAATGGTGAAACTTTACCATCTTGACATTTCGCTATCGTAATGCGCAGTCTTGTTTTCTCAGTGTACGAATTTCATAATTTAGAACAAAACAATTATTAGTTTTATTAATTGATTTCTGTGATTATGATAATTATTATACATATACTAATAATTAGTTCTCGTATTTCTGAAATTTAATTATCTGTTGAGTATTAAATTTATCTATAGGGGAGAAGCGGGTAACTTGGGCCGTTTGGTAATATGGGCCACCTTAATATTTCAAATACACTGTTTTTAGTCATGCGATTTTTTTATAATATCAATAGTATTCACATAAATTAAGTTATTGGATAAACATTTATCTCAATTTTACTTAAAATAAACATTATATGATACATAGCTAAATTCGACTACCGTCGTTATAACTTTTTCATGATTTGCTTGCGAAAATAATATAACTTAGACTTTTATTTAAATTAACTTTTAAAATTTATGTGTAAAAACAATAGGTTTACTCGAATGTTTGTTACGTCTTTGATATTATATGTTGATTCATTTCAAGTTTCCAAAATACGTTTAATTATAATTAATAAAAAAATGCAAAAATGTCCCGGCTGATATATTGGGCCACCTGTGATTTCAAACTGGCTGGTAACTTGGGCCGCCTACAGCGCTCGCCCACACAATGTATCGAAAGTCGTGACAATTTGGATAATTATTTTGCATGATTGTTTGGTACATAAATAGTCAAGGTAAGAAATTGATTATGTGTAACAGTGTCTTCACAATCTATGTTAATATTGTCGTGAATGTTTTTATAAACTGACAGAACTTTTTTTTACAATTAAACATTGGCCATTAAAAATGATTTAAATTTCGTTTTAGATGAAATCAAAGATAAGAAATAAATGGTCTGAGGACGATTTGAGGAATGCAATCACTGTTATCGATAATGGAGAGAGTTTCAGAGCTGCTTGTCGAAAATCTGGCATTCCTCGAGGAACACTGCAGAGGCGAATGAAACATAAATATTTCGCAAATACTAAATTTGGAAAAAAGCCAACATTCAGTGACGATCAAGAAGCAATTCTCGCACAGCATATTTTAAAATTGTCGACTCTGTATCACGGATTAACGCCTTTAAAAGTGCGTCAACTGGCATACCAGTTAGCTGAAAAGTTCAAAATACCACACCATTTTAACCACGAAAAAAGATTGCTGGAAAATGTTGGCTTCAGTCCTTTTTAAAACGTCATCCAGACATATCTGTGCGAAAGTCTGAAGGCACAAGTATCAATCGTGTAAAAGGCTTCAATAAAGAAGAACTAGACCTATTTTACAACAATTTAAAAGAGACTACATCCAAATTTGATTTTCAACCTCACCGGATTTTCAATATGGATGAAACTGGAATTTCTACAGTTCAGGTAATTAATGAATGTTAATCTTTAAAAACAGTTCAACACTTTATTTTTTGATAGAGATTATTTCTAACAAATAACATTATACAATTTACAGGATCGCGGGAATATTTTGGCTGGTAAAGGAGTAAAACGAGTGGGCGGTCTGATTTCGTGGGAGCGTGGAAAAAACTTTACTGTGATTTGTACGATGAGCGCTGCAGGAACCTATGTGCCTCAAACTTTTATTTTTCCACGCCAAAGAGTCAGCCCATTATTAAGTCGCAATGCACCTCTACGATCCAAAGTTTTCTGTAGTCCAAACGGGTGGACAACAGATCAAATTTTTTTGAGCTGGCTTGAACATTTTTTTAATTATTCGAAACCAACTGTCGAAGATCCCATTTTATTAATTCTCGATAATCATGCAAGCAATCGCATCACTGTAGCAGCCGTTGATTATTGTACGGAAAGAAATATTCACATGGTTTCTTTGCCTCCTCACTGCTCTCACCGACTGCAACCGCTGGATGTCACTTTTTATGGTCCATTGAAAAAAGCCTACTATAAATAATGCGATACTTTTATAAAATCCAGACATTTGAACCAAATTACACCTATTGCTGAAATATTTGCCATGGCGTACAACTCAGTTACATTAACTGAAAAAGGTGTAAATGGGTTCAAATGTACAGGCATTTGGCCACTGAATCCTGCATTGTTTGATAACAATCCTACCATGATATTAAATAATGATCCAAACGATAAAATGGTGCAAGCAAATGAAGAAAATGCCTCTGGTGTCACAGTCGAAGTTACTCCTTTAACAGAAATCCCTGATGGTTGTAGCATTGCAGAAAATGTTAATATTGACCAAGCATTGTTAATATTGACCAAGAGAACACAATTGAATGCGACAACGATGTGACTTGCATGTCAAGTGTTGATTTGAAAACACAATTACAGATTTTAGCCCCAATACCAGATTTGTCTGTAAACCAATCTAAAAAATGCGGTCGACAAAAGTAGCACTCTCAGGTCTTAACGTCTTCCGAAACTCAACAAAAGTTGATGGAAAAGAAAAGTCAAAAGGAAGAAAAAATCAAAGCTTTAGAAGAAGCGCGAAAGAAAAGGGAATTATTAAAAAAGGGAATTATTAAATGGAATTATTAAAAAAGAACGACTTTTAAAAAAGCAAGAAAAGGAAGAATAGAAAGCAGGAAGAACGAGCGGAAATGCGTCTGAAAAAACAACAATTAAAAGAAATTCGCATGCAAAAACAAATAAAATTAAAAGATAAGAGGGTGCAAATTAAAAATAAAAAATTTACGTCGAGCGAAAAACTACGTGGAAATAAATGTTTCTCGAAGAAAAAAGTATTTGCAGAAGAGAAAATTTATTGTCCGTTTATAATGAAAGATTTGTGATTATAAAATGTTAAATTATAAAATGTTGCGTTGAAAATATGAAAATTATAAAATGTTGCAGTGCGTGTATTGCATTCTTAATCTAATTATTAATAAAAAGTGATATTAGTTACAAAAAATTCCAAATTGTATTTCATGTATCCCTTTATATTTATATTTTGTATCATTTTGCAACATGTTACGGTATTCGAGTCCAGGAAAGATATAATGTTTTTTGAATCGATGGATTGGGTGGCCCAAGTTACCTGACCCGTCTGGTAATTTGGGCTATTTGCACTTTTTATAAAAATGCTGTATTTATAATGTAAACAATAACTATTCAACTTGAAGATGCACATGGTTACAGATAATTGTATAAATAATAATATCCAATTGGTAATCATTATTAAAAAAACATTTAAAGGTATAATTTTAACGATTTTCCTTAGGTGGCCCATAATACCCGCCTCTCCCCTAATCTATAAAGACATTGCAGAATTTTATAGATTATCTATAATCTTCATAAAGACATTGCATTATTTTATAACACTAGATTAAAGTAGGGTGCGCTCCGCGCACCCCAATTTCATCTAGTCATATCCTTTATTCCTAACCAGAGTTGGGCAATAACTGCAATGAGAAAAAAAGCATCATATTAACTGAATTTTACCTTTTAAAATAGTTTACTTCATATCCAATAATTTTCTCACAACTATCCCGTAGTTCCTGCGGATTTTATCAACTGTGTTTGATGACTATGTTAACAGTGTTAAAATCCAACAAAATCCAACAAAATCCAATTCAAACGTGATACATGCAAAATTTGAAAAAAAACAAACAAGCTTTTTCAGTTTCTGTTTTTGATCATAAATGTATTATTTTTCAAAACTGCGCTCTGCATCTTCATATTTTGCCTGAATGATCCTTGTTGAACTGGCTCACGTTTGCTAAAATTTCAGCTGAAAATTCGCTCGGCAACATGGTGCAAAAATTAATTGCACTTCTGTTTGCGAAAATATATGTATTATTTTTCAAAACAGCGCTCTGCCTCTTTATACTTTGCCAGAATGATCCTTGTTGAACTGGCACCCGTGTGCCAAAATTTCAGATGAAAATTCGCTCGGTAACATGGTTCAAAAATTAATTGCACTTCTGTTTTCGATCATAAAAGTATTATTTTTCAAAGCTGCACTCTGCATCTTCACACTTTGCTAGAATGATCCTTGTTGATCTGGCTACTGTTTGCCAAAATTTCAGCTGAAAATTCGCTAGGGAACATGGTGGGAAATTAATTGAACTTTTTGAACTACTGTTTTCGGTCATAAATGTATTATTTTTCAAAACTGCGCTCTGCATCTTCATATTTTGCCTGAATGATCCTTGTTGAACTGGCTCACGTTTGCGATAATTTCAGCTGAAAATTCGCTCGGGAACATGGTGCAAAAATTAATTGCACTTCTGTTTGCGAAACATATGAATTATTTTTCAAAACAGCGCTTTGCCTCTTTATACTTTGCTAGAATGATCCTTGTTGAACTGGCTCCCGTTTGCCGTAATTTTAGCTGAAAATTCGCTCGGGAACATGGTGCAGAAATTAATTGTTCTTCTGTTTTCGGTCATAAATGTATTATTTTTCAAAACTGGCGCCTCTGGCTCTTCATACTTTGCCAAATTGATCCTTGTTGAACTGTCTCCAGTTTTCCGTAATTTCAGCTGAAAATCCGCATTGGAACATGGTTAAAAAATAATTGAGCTTTTTCAGTTTCTGTTTTCGGTCATAAATGTATTATTTTTCAAAACTGCGCTATGCATCTTCATACTTTGCCTGAATGATCCTTGCTGAACTAGCTCACGTTTTCTAAAATTTCAGCTGAAATTTCGCTTGCTAAGATGGTGCAAAATTAAATGTACTTCTGTTTTCGAACATATATGTATTATTTTTCAAAACATCGCTCTGCATCTTTATACTTTGCCAGAATGATCCTTGTTGAACTGGCACCCGTGTGCCAAAATTTCAGATGAAAATTCGGTAGGGAACATGGTGGGAAATTAATTGAACTTTTTGAACTACTGTTTTCGGTCATAAATGTATTATTTTTCTAAACTGCGCTCTGCATCTTCATATTTTGCCGGAATGATCCTTGTTGAACTTGCTCACGTTTGCGACAATTTCAGCTGAAAATTCGCTCGGCAACATGGTGCAAAAATTAATTGCACTTCTGTTTGCGAAAATATATGTACTATTTTTCAAAACAGCGCTCTACCTCTTTATACTTTGCCAGAATGATCCTTGTTGAACTGGCTCCCGTTTGCCGTAATTTCAGCTGAAAATTCGCTCGGGAACATGGTGCAGAAATTAATTGTACTTCTGTTTTCGATCATAAATGTATTATTTTTCAAAGCTGCACTCTGCATCTTCATACTTTTCTAGAATGATCCTTGTTGAACTGACTCCAGTTTGCCAAAATTTCAGCTGAATATACGCTCGGGATACGCTTCACTCTGCATCTTCATACTTTTCTAGAATAATGCTTGTAGAACTGGCTCCAGGCTGCCAAAATTTCAGCTGAAAATAAGCTCGGGATCATGGTGCAAAAATTAATTGAACTTTATAATTTATGTTTTCTTTCAAAAAACAGATATTTTTAACTGCACTCTGATACTTCAAAATGTGACCGTTTGGTCCTGTTGAACTGGCTCCCGTTTGCCAAAATATCAGCTGAAAACTCGCTCGGAAACATGGTGCAAAAATTAATTGAGCTTTTTCAGTTTCTGTTTTCGGTCATAAATGTATTATTTTTCAAATCTGCGCTCTGCATCTTCATACTTAGCAAATTTTGCTTGCTAACACGGTGAAAAAATTAAATGTACTTCTGTTTTCGAACATATATGTATTATTTTTCAACACAGCACTCTGCCGCTTTATACTTTGCCAGAATGATCCTTGTTGAACTGGCTCCCATAGTGGAAAGTAAAATTGCGTGACGTATGTGTACGTACAAAATTAAGTTACCGCTGTTCATCGTTATTATATGTAAAAATAAAACTTTACAATGCAAAATTATCCTACAGAGGGTGAGTATAGTTCAGTGTCGAACTTCTATGTACAATAGAAAATTCGCTAGGGAACATGGTGGGAAATTAATTGCACTTTTTGAACTACTGTTTTCTGTCATAAATGTATTACTTTTCAAAACTGCGCTCTGCATCTTCATACTTTGCCTGAATGATCCTTGCTGAACTGGCTCACGTTTGTTAAAATTTCAGCTGAAATTTCGCTTGCTAACAGGGAGCAAAAATTAAATGTACTTCTGTTTTCGAACATATATGTATTATTTTTCAAAACAGCACTCTGCCTCTTTATACTTTGCCAGAATGATCCTTGTTGAACTGGCTCCCGTGTGCCAATATTTCAGCTGCAAATTCGCTAGGGAACATTCTGCAAAAATTAATTGCACTTCTGTTTTCGATCATAAAAGTATTTTTTTTCAAAGCTGCACTCTGCATCTTCACACTTTGCTAGAATGATCCTTGTTGATCTGGCTACTGTTTGCCAAAATTTCAGCTGAAAATTCGCTAGGGAACATGGTGGGAAATTATTTGAACTTTTTGAACTACTGTTTTCGGTCATAAATGTATTATTTTTCAAAACTGCGCTCTGCATCTTCATACATGGCCTGAATGATCCTTGTTGAACTGGCTCCAGGTTGCCAAAATTTCAGCTGAAAATAAGCTCGGGATCATGGTGCAAACATTAATTGCACTTCTGTTTGCGAAAATATGAATTATTTTTCAAAACTGCGCTTTGCCTCTTTATACTTTGCTAGAATGATCCTTGTTGAACTGGCTCCCGTTTGCCGTAATTTTAGCTGAAAATTCGCTCGGGAACATGGTGCAGAAATTAATTGTTCTTCTGTTTTCGGTCATAAATGTATTATTTTTCAAAACTGGCGCCTCTGGCTCTTCATACTTTGCCAAATTGATCCTTGTTGAACTGTCTCCAGTTTTCCGTAATTTCAGCTGAAAATCCGCATTGGAACATGGTTAAAAAATAATTGAGCTTTTTCAGTTTCTGTTTTCGGTCATAAATGTATTATTTTTCAAAACTGCGCTATGCATCTTCATACTTTGCCTGAATGATCCTTGCTGAACTAGCTCACGTTTTCTAAAATTTCAGCTGAAATTTCGCTTGCTAAGATGGTGCAAAATTAAATGTACTTCTGTTTTCGAACATATATGTATTATTTTTCAAAACATCGCTCTGCATCTTTATACTTTGCCAGAATGATCCTTGTTGAACTGGCACCCGTGTGCCAAAATTTCAGATGAAAATTCGGTAGGGAACATGGTGGGAAATTAATTGAACTTTTTGAACTACTCTTTTCGGTCATAAATGTATTATTTTTCAAAACTGCGATCTGCATCTTCATATTTTGCCTGAATGATCCTTGTTAAACTGGCTCACGTTTGCGAAAATTTCAGCTGAAAATTAGCTCGGCAACATGGTGCAAAAATTAATTGCACTTCTGTTTTCGAACATATATGTATTATTTTTCAAAACAGCGCTCTGCCTCTTTATACTTTGCCTGAATGATCCTTGTTGAACTGGCTCCCGTTTGCCGTAATTTCAGCTGAAAATTCGCGCGGGAACATGGTGCAGAAATTAATTGTACTTCTGTTTTCGGTCATAAATGTATTATATATCAAAACTGGCGCCTCTGGCTCTTCATACTTTGCCAAATTGATCCTTGTTGAACTGGCTCAAGTTTTCCGTAATTTCAGCTGAAAATCCGCATTGGAACATGGTTAACAAATAATTGAGCTTTTTCAGTTTCTGTTTACGGTCATAAATGTATTATTTTTCAAAACTGCGCTCTGAATCTTCATACTTTGCCTGAATGATCCTTGTTGAACTGGCTCACGTTTGCTAAAATTTCAGCTGAAAATTCGAACGGCAACATGGTGCAAAAATTAATTGCACTTCTGTTTGCGAAAATATATGTACTATTTTTCAAAACAGCGCTCTGCCTCTTTATACTTTGCCAGAATGATCCTTGTCACACTGGCTCCCGTGTTCCAAAATTTCAGCTGAAAATTCGCTTTGCAACATGGTTCAAAAATTAATTGAACTTTTTGAATTTCTGTTTTCGATCGTAAATGTATTATTTTTCGAAATTGCGCTCTGCAGCTTCATACTTTGCTAGAATGATCCTTGTTGAACTGGCTCCCGTTTGCCAAAATTTCAACTGAAGTTTCGCTCGGGAACATGGTTAAAAAGTTAATTGAACATTTTGAATGACTTTTTTCGATGGCTGCAGCTATTCGCTTCCCCGTGCCCGTGACCGTACCCGTACCCGTGACCGTACCCGTACCCGTGCCCGTACCCGTGCCCCTACCCGTATGCGTACCCGTACTCGTGCCCGTACCCGTATTCGTACCCGTACCCGTATTCGTACCCGTATGAATATGGCTACGAATACGGATACGGACACGGGTACGGAATTTTCCAATTTTTGCGCATAGCATCGTGAAACTTCGGGTAAGGGTACGAGCACGGGTACGGATAGGGGTACGGGGACTGGTATGGGCACGGAATTTTCGAATTTTTGCGATAAGCATCTTGGAGCTATGTGTACGGGTACGAGCTCGAGGAGGTACGGGCACGTGTACCCTATCAGCAAACAATATTATTAAATATTACTACAAAATTACAGTAATATTAAATATTACTACAATATTACAGTAATATTAAATATTACTACAATATTACAGTAATATTATGTAATATTTTTTGCTGATAGGGTACGGATATGGGCACGGTTGCGGATACGGTCATGGTTACGGATTTTTCCAATTTTCTCGCAAAGCAACGTGAAGCTAAGGGTACGGGTACGAGTACGGTAATGGGTATCGGAACGGGTACGGTTACGGTTACGGGTACGGAATTTTCCAATTTTTGGACAATGCTCCGTGGAGGTATAGGCACGGGTGCGGATACGGGTATGGGCACGGGTACGAGCACGGGAATGGGTACAAGCACGGGCATGGTTACGAGCATGGGTACAGGTACGGTACGAAATTTTCGAACTTTTGCGCAATGCACCGTGGAGATACGGATACGGGTACGAGCATAGGAATGGGTACAGGAACGGGTACGGTTACGGTTACGGGTACGGAATTTTCCAATTTTTGGACAATGCTCCGTGGAGGTATAGGCACGTGTGCGGATACGGGCATGGGCACGGGTATGAGCATGGGCATGGGTACAAGCACGGGCATGGTTACGAGCATGGGTACAGGTACGGGTACGAAATTTTCGAACTTTTGCGCAATGCACTGTGGAGATACGGATAACGGGTACGAGCACGGAAATGGGTACGGTAACGGGTACGGTTACGGGTAAGGGTACAGAATTTTTCAATTTTTGGACAATGCTCCGTGGAGATATAGGCTCGGGTACGGGCACGGGTATGAGCACGGGCATGGGTACGAGCACGGGCATGGGTACGAGCACGGGCATGGTTACGAGCATGGGTACGGGTACGGGTACGAGCACGGGTACGGGTACGGGTACGAGCACAGGTACGGGTACGGGCACAAGTACGGGTATGAGCACGGGTACGGGTACGAAACTTCACCTCGGAAGAGAGAGCACCCTTTTGAAAAACTCGAGTTGTATTGCTTCAATAGAATCCGAATATCGCAGTGCCCAAATGGGTGCACCATATTGTAGGGTAGAGGTGACTATTGCTTCAAAAAGTTTCACTGTACCATTCCAACCGTCTGCCTTCAGTCTCCTAAGTATTGATAACACCGTACCCACAGCTATTTTAGCCTTTCTCATAGCACTGTCATAAGCTTTGGTACCCAAAGTCGAGGAAGAGAATGTCATGTCTAGACAGACGTAATCAGAGGCCATCTCCAGCTGCTTGCCCTTATAGCAAAACGCATGCCTCAGGATCCGACCGCCAAATCTAAAAGGCACTATCTTGGTTTTCGCTTCATTTACCGTGAGGTGATTTGCATCGCAGTACTCTTCCAGCGCTCTAATCTTACGCCTCAAGTCAAATGGCGACTGTGCTAAGATAGTTAAATTATCTGCATATAGCAGCAAGATAACATCCGTTTCGCTGCCAATGCTCAGACCATGAAGGACCCTTGCTCTGAAAAAAGTATCAATATCAGATAAATATAAGATGAACAGTAAGGAACTCAAAATTTCACCCTGCAATAC
>JABFPB010005414.1:0-13366 GCA_022817645.1 Ceratoteleas bidentatus
CTTAGTTAAGAATCTATAGACACTGAACAAATGTTTTGAAGTTTCAGGATTTTGTGTACTGTAATATACTAATGGACAATCTGGTAAAAAGAACAAACAGAAAGTTAACAAATTAAACTGTTAAATTTTCAATTTACTTTCTTAAAATTAGTAATTCGTCAATTAAATATGGAACTGTTTTTAAGATAGTTGGCTTATTTTGCAAAAGACATGCCTGGAAGCTCAAATTCGATGCCACCTTGAAACTTATTACGAGGAACAATTCCGTAAAATTTGGTTTAATGTGACTAGACCGTTTTCGAGAAAATCAATGGCGAACTTGCTGATTTTTGTATAATCTAAATGCACACTCGTAAAAGTTTGTATTACAGGCATATGGTATCTACTTCAGTCCAATAGAAAACCTAATCGATAATTTCATGAGTAGACTTCTGTTCGTATGAATATGATTTTTCTATTTGACGTGTGTTTATTTGAGAGGAATAGACGGGCTACTTACTACAGTGAAATTATAGAATACGTCAAGACCAAATACGAAATGATGTGAATATTTTCTAACCTGTCGCGTCGTGTTAAGTTACATTGAACCAGATTATATTTTATTTTTATAATAAAACATTAAGTATATTTACCTAAAGAAATAAGGACTATTTCCAGAAATACAAAGAATTATTGAACAATAAAAAGAAATAAAAAAACTATTCGTAGACATTCAAAATTTCTATTGTTTTTCATGTCTTCCAATTTACTTGTCTTACTACTTTCTTTACAGGGTATTTGACTTTAAGCAGCTCAGTCACTTTAAGCCATCTTATTTAAATACTAATTTTATTTTGAATACTTTGCATTAATTCATGATCGGCAATTTCTGATATCATTTTTTATGAAATCAAAGGATGAAGATAGAAATAATTAAGCTCAGTTTTTAACCAATAACATATATGCTGCCCTGGAAAAGTAAATATTCCATTCGCCTATATTTTGTCTCAAAGAAGTCACTACTGCAAGCAAATAATCACTGAAATGTTAACTTACAAAACGTATCAGCTAATTATAGAAAATGGCGTATAAAGTAATCTATATATGACCCTCAATCAACCATTCTCTAATATAAAAACAAGGGGAAGGTAAAATTCAACGCGTATCATCGTACAAATAAACTAACGAAACAAACGACTCGGATAAATCAAGTCAGACGTTAACGAATGACGATTTGAATTCCAAAGAACGTCGCTCTCTATCGACTAATTAATTACCGTAAAAGCAGCTCGCGTAACGTGACAATCAGCACTTTCCCTTGCTTTTTCACGAAACACCTAAATTGACGGATTTCCCCGTGATAATTCAAACGCCACGTGCGTTAAGATTTATGGGACATCAGTAAGTGGACTTCCCAAAAATTACCCCAACCAACTTCAGAATATCAATAACAACAGTCGAAACCCGGAAAAATGATCACTCAGCCATATCAATATACGAAAAAGCCATAAAAATATATTCAACAATTTAGAATTGTTGAATACATTTGGAAGAAATTGAATTGAAGAAATTGTTGTGACAAATGGATTTGTACATTCTTCTACACTTCTGAATAATATAGCTACCCTTTACGTCATTTCAGGATATATTTTAGCTATATTCAACGATCAGTTATAACTATAAGGAAATCAGCAAGAAGTTTTGCATATTAAACATGTCAATGTTTTTACGAAAAGCAGTACCGGTGTGACGATCTTGCCAGGATAGCCATTTGCAACGATCCTGGCAGGATCGCCATTTGTGGCAAACCTGGAAGGATCGCCATAATTCAATTAGGAAAACGATTTCCCAAATGAAGAACAACGAATAATATATTTACACAAGGCCGTTTTTGCAGTAAACAAATAAATTTTATTGAACGGGGGAATATTGGATTTGCATCATGCCGATCGTCGGAGGAATCCGTATGCATGGAATTTGCGCGCATTGCAATCAAATTATTTTTAATTAAACGGGTACAACAAATTACACGTCCGAAATATTCCCGGTCATTATCGCCTAATGAATCCGAATTTCAGGAGCCGTTAAATGAACGCCGACGCGTGCGACTGCACGTATCAAATCAATTCATTATAACTTCCATTAGGTGTACCGTTCTTTACGCAAGCACCAATAACTGTGTTATTGTAATTGCAATATCACACGTTTCCTCGGTAAAACCGCGGTTTCCTTAATAAACTAATCCCATTGATTGTCGCAACCCGAACCACGCGAATAATTCAATTGCAATGAGTATTTTGATAGTCGGTGTTCGCGTGTCGCTCCATCGAAATAAATAACTCGATTGCCGCCGTGGGAGGCGCACTTGGCTTATTTAATTAACCAATCGCCATTAGCGCGAGGAACTTATTTTATTATTGAAACGGCAGGGCGTTTTACAGCGGCATGTCAAATTTGCGCAGAGCAGCGGAGTGTTACACAAAAATACACGGACACTTGTCAAACACACTTGACCGCCTTCTCGTCTTTAGGGGGCTTTGCCGTTGAACTCGACTTGCAAAGATGCAAACAAATATTCCTTTTTTTCGAGGAAAATATAAATTAAGGTGTCTTTTTGGAGAAACCTAGCTTTGGTAGTTATTCTGACGGGATATCAAACGACTAAATCAGAAGCGCAAATAGGGGGTATGATTAGCGTAAATAAAGCATAAGCGAAAGTGACATTTTTGGGGTAATTTTCTAAAATGTAAATTGTACCTTTATCTTCACTAGGAAGCACAAATCAAAAAACTTCTTGTTTTTTCAATCTTGCATAGTTAGCAATTGATGTTCAATCTTGCATAGTTTAACTTTTCAATTTTCTTAATCTTCGTTTTGTTATTCTAGACCTTCTAACTGAAAAAAGCTTTAATATAAATATTCGAAATAGGATCCAGATGTTATCAATTGGAACCTTACAAATCTGGCAAAGTATTAAAACTGCAGAAGCACATAGGATTAGTCGGATTAGTCCTTCTCCAATGATTCACCTGGCTCTTTACCTTCATTTTTCTCAATATTTACACATTTGTGTCTTTCGCAAGCCCAAATATGGTATTTACTTTCAACCCATATGGTATTTACTTTCAACCCAGCGTATTATTTTTCAAGCGCAATGACCTCAGAAATGCTACTACAATTCTATTCGCTCAGCTTCCCAAACCCTCGAATCGAAGACTTCTTCGCTCCACATGGCCTGCGGGCCGATTCCTCGCTAATTTCGCGATGATATTGTAAGCCACGACGAGCGTTCCGACGTGCACTCGTGATGCTCTTGATTAATTAACGCAGCAGCGGACTGCGGTGCGGATTCGCAACATGCCACGGACGTTTAAACCCCATGAATCACGGATTCGGTAATCTTAAAGGCATGCGCTCGCCACAATCGATGATCACGCAGTACTTGGTTACATGGATTCATTAAGATAAAACGAGCCGCTCCATTTCATTACTCCCTTAACGCAGCCCTTCCGACTGATCGGTCGCGGTGCCCCTGATCGCCGACTATTTATAGCCTGACACGCAATTTATAACCCCGCGAACTTCACCTCCAGCCGCAAATCATCGCCGTACCGACGGGCCCTTTTCTCGCCATGGCGTCAACGTCTCGACGGGACAACGGCTGCCGCGAAAATCAATACCAGCGAGGAAAAAATGCGGCGAGGCGGAGGTTGCCTTCCAGACTGATTCCAGACTTTGGAGAGAGGAAAGAGATGACGAAGGAAAAAGAAGAAAAGAGAGGATTCAAAGTGTGAGCTGAAGAGCAAATAAATATAAACATTAAACGGAGGAATACGACACCGAGATAGGACTATTAAAGGAAAGTCAACATGTGAATTAATGTGTTTGTATACCTATAGAGGGAGAGAAATGACTTATGATAATGTACTAGGTTTGCTATCAATCTGGGGATGCATTGTCATCTTTGTTGAATTACCTAACTTCGAAATAGAAATCATGGAACTTTTGTAGAAATTACTGAGGAGAATGTAAAATTTGATTAGAAAATAGTAATCCTTCCTGCAAAAAAGGTATCTTCTGAGAAGGTACTACTGGAGTCATTTTTAAGATATCTTTACTCTCATATTAAAGTGACGAAAGATGCCTTCGGGTAAAAAAAGATCATTACTGTCCCAAGTAAAAATTTAACCAGTTTTTTCCAGTTTCCTCTAGTTTTGTCAAGGCACTGACTAGTTAATCTTGTCTAGCTTAACTGTCCAGTTTCCATCTAGGTACTGGATAGTTCTCTAAGACACTGGACAGTTCTATTTAGGAACTAGATAGTTGGGAT
Organism: Ceratoteleas bidentatus; assembly: GCA_022817645.1. NCBI lineage: Eukaryota > Metazoa > Arthropoda > Insecta > Hymenoptera > Scelionidae > Ceratoteleas > Ceratoteleas bidentatus. The sequence goes on from JABFPB010005414.1 coordinate 4,310, forward strand.
ATGTCAAGCTCGAACTAACTAGTTCCTGGTTAGGCTCTCAATAGTTATACTTGAATTGGCTAGTGCCTCTTCAGTTACTAGCTAGTAAACAGTTAAACTGGACTCAGCCTTTCTAGAAACTAGGAATAATTTTTACTTGGGATGTTTGAAATGGCATACTTTAAATTTTAACTACACCGAGCCCAAAAAATCTCTGTAGGTTCATTTGGTTGATAGAATTCTGTGCTGTCTGGGTCCAGAATCCATGTTTTTTGGATTCTCGCAATCACATTTTTCTCACACCGGCAGCGTCCGTTTAGTCGCGATTTATGGGCATCGTCACGTGTCCGCATGAATCAGTCGTCCCGAGTGCCGGATTACGCACTCCATTGGAGAGACGCGCGTAGTACCCGCGCGATTATATATCGCCGTCTAATGACGAATGTATGGCTTCGTTAGGCCGCGCGACGGCGGCGCAGGTAAACACGGCTCGACTGAACAGCCTGGTTAAACACCGCCGGGTATTGGAGCTGTCGTATTCGATTGGCTTGATGTATTATTTTCAGCTATTATTCCGCGCTGGCAGATCGTCGCACAAAAAAGGAGTACTTTGACGAAGCCTCCGCCGTCGCACAGTCGCATTCATCGCGACGCGAGCAAACGTCACAACAATAATGACTGGGTCGCGTTCCGGAAGTGGTCCTCGGATGAGAAAAATTGTCTGATATAATTTCCTAGAGTTACGGTAAATATAACCATACCGTCTAATAATTGTGACGAATCGTGTGCTATTGAAATAAATATAAGTTCAAAAATTGTCTTGAAGGTTATATGTCAAATCCTTAAACAGAAAGAAAAAAAAACTAGTGGCAAAAAAGGACTATTTTGCCACTAGTTTTTTAACTCGTCTGAAATCCGATTAACTTGAATTAATCCAAGGACTTGACGGTTAGAACCTGCCAGGATCGCTTTTCGGTTAAGAATGGCGATCCTGCCAGGATCGATAAATGGATCGCCATTTATAAGGCTGACATCGAGTTATGGAATTCACCTCTGTTTAGTAAAATGTTCAAAGTACGTAAAATTGCAATTAAAACGAATTCGGTTGGGTTTAAATGTTTTTTCTTGCTTTTTATGTTCCATGCTCTTTTGGTACAATCTCCCTTTAAAATAAACTGCTCCTACGAACATTTTATTTTAAAGGGAGATTTAAAGCAAACTAGACGAACATTTAAAGCAAACTACGAACTGTCATTGGACCCGATGCTTATCAAAACGTCTCCGAGTTTGATTGGAGCCAATTAAGTCGCGAAGACGGCTGCTTTGATTTTATCTTAATGAAGTTCGAGGAGGATCGAGGCGGATTCCGAGTCGAGCGAATGAGATGCAGTTTATTCTCGCAGGATGGCGCAAATCGATGCGGACAAATTTGTTGGGGCGTTCGGATCTGCATTGGGAGGAATCGGTATCGGTTAGGCTAACTGGAACGTTACGTTCGGATGCACTTTAGTTGCGATTATTGTCCTTTTAGTTCTGCCAAGTGGAAGTGTAGTTGTATCGACTGCAATTGGAGTTCGGATAACCAAATTTTGATTGTCTGTTGGCACGATTGTAGCACTCGGCAAAATTGGACTCCTTACGGCGTAAAACTCGATTTTGAATTGTAGTAGAGTCTTTCGTCTAAGCCCCTATAGACATCGAACGTGGAATCTATGTGGATTCTACGTGGAGGAACATTCGGACGTAGATTCGACATAGATTCCACGGCGAATCTACGTGTTTTAGAGGTGTGTCTGTTAGGGAGAATATCAGATTTAAATTAACATCTAAAACTAAAATTAAAAGAGCAGTTTGCCCATCCAAATTATTTCGAAAATCTCCAAGAGGTTGTTTCTCGAAGATACGCTCATCTCGCGCAAACCGAACCATCCTTGCGCCGCAAAGTGTCGCTCGAGGGACACTCCCGACTAATCCCGGCGTAATCAAAATCAATGAACTCGTCGGCGGGATATAAATTTTCGGCGCTCCGAGCGATGCTCCGTTTTTGCCTGACGCAGTGCCGCTCAAAATCAGGCAAAGGCTATGCGGCTGCGAGCATGTTCGTGTACTCGCGCCACAAGTTGCATTGAGATGAAACGGCTTATCTGTTTGTATTCTGTTAGCGTATCCTTTATCACGCCGCCCTTTGTCTACCGACTGTAAATTATCTAGCGACTATTAGTTCGAGCAGAAAACACGAAGCATGTTAACATAGCTTGAACTTACAACAATAGTAACGCAGCGTCGCTGCAAACGCAGCAATAATAAGCGACCCGGCGATAATAAGCTGTCGGGATCTTGGCAATCGGGTGGTTGACGAACTTCCCGACTAAGGCAAGGGGTGGAGAAAAGTTGGCTGGACGACGATCCGACAATGGCGCGCAGTTTAATGGAAATTTCGCAATTCGCGAAAGTTGCGCGACCGGACGCTAGGTGTCGCGCGTTGTTATCTTTAAAAACGGCCAGGAGTTTGACAGTTGGGATTTTGGAATGGCGTCTTCCGCGGCCTGGAAACTAGTCCAAGGCTCGCGTGATTAAAATACGCGCGGCACACGTGCTTTTCATTTTATACTTAATTGCATTTTCAGGATCGAGAGTACAGTTGGGCTTCACGGTGTTAATGGTAATCGATGACTGCATGGCGGCTATAAAAAGTGGCGCAGTGGTCATCCGGATGGGTAATGCGCGGCGAGAAAAATCGTGTCGGGAGAGTTTATTGAAAGTATGAGGCAAGAGTGCGGTGAAATTGGGTTTATGCAATTGGACACACTCAGAAAAATTGGCGGAGAACGGCTCCGTACATTGGAAATGAGAATATTTTATTATACGAGGTTTGCCTGAAAAAGGGCAACGGTACCTTATTTGAAGAACGAAAGTGGTTGAAAAAGTGACTCATTTTATTCTACGAATTTTTATTATATACTTTAAGAACTATAATTGCGTAACCACTGTTTATTTTAATGAAACTCTTTTCACTGAAAAATGAAAGGATTTATTTTAAATTGAACAGTTTCTGGTTATTTCAAAATTTCTTCATTCACGTTAAATTCAGAAAAACTCTTATTTAAACAACTGTACCCATTGTTTCTCTCGTTGTAACGATCGTTTAATCGTCTCTTGCACGTCTTTAAATAGCGGAAATGTGCATTCCCATTTGGTAATGTGATTTTTGAGATCGTGGTGATCGTACAAGAGACAAGTCGTCTCACCTATTTCGCCTCTTTGTAAAGTTACGGGTCATTAATTAACGGCATAACTAACTTCAGTTAAAAAGTTAAAACGCAGGAACGCGACGTAGCTAACCCAGCGGAAGAATGGTCGGTAACAAGGATTTGGATTACACACGTGCACTTTCTATTGAAAGGCGTGTAATGGAATTAAGTTACAGCAGGAGGTTCCACATGCGAACGTACTATTTCACCATCGACTTCGTACTTTTTGCGACCAAGTTGATACGTTTAATGAAATACCCACCACTGAAACTGGCATCCTTATAGGAATGATAGAAGCTCTCGAATTGTTGGCAGAAAATATCTGCATTATTGCAACGTGCTCGAAACGTTTAAATGTTGCACTCTACAAAAGTCCACTTCTAATGAGAGAAATATTCCTGTCAGATGTAGAGAAAAGAAAAAAAGTGAAAAATGCTTCACTTTATATCTTTTGAGTTGTACTGAGTCACATCCAAGTGGAAAAATGAATTCTTTCAAGCTGTCTATTTCTAAAGACAGGTCGAAAAAAATGAAAAATTCTCGATTTTTTCTCGTGAACAAAAATACGAAGAGGAAAGAACGAAGAGTAATTTGATAACTCCGAGATAGTGGAGTGTTGCGGGTGTGCAATTCGAGCGACGGCTCTGCGATATTAGAATTCAATTAACACATAATAATGATTGCGCGGGAAATGGGTCGAGAGACAAGAAAGAGTCGCGAAGAAGCGTAAAAAGGTGAAGACACGAGGAACGAAGCAAAGTTAAAGTTAGAGATAAAATCGTGAAGTTTGAGACGTGGAATAAACGCGCGCGCGGAAGGCACGGAAAGCCCGTTGAAAGTCGCGCCAAGAGGTGAGCAAGTGATGAAAAATACTTGGAATAATCATGAAATTTACATAACGTCGATGAAGCAGCTTCGAAACGTGACGCGTTTCTCCGGTTCCAGCGCGCAGTTCAATGCGTGGCGTTCCTTGTTTCTTTTGTTATTTCGTTACTTTTTGCGATACTGCAAATGCAAAACGATGACTTGTTTTCATTTTTTAAATCACAATCTACCGAATCTAGCGAGAGAAAAAGATTTTCCGAAAAAAACGACTTTTCTCAAAAAGCAGTACGAAAAACTCATTTTCATATGAAAAGTTGTGCGTTTTTTAAAGAATTCGGTAGCATCGCGAAACATTTTCTTCTTGCGAATTTACATTTCTCTGAATCCAGTTATTTAGTGACGAAAACTTCCTCGGTACATCTGCACCGAACTCTGAATCGCCGGGCGAAAAATTTTCTATTACATTAAACTTCAAGTGACTCAAAAATACCCACAGCTGACCCAGATGTCTGTGTCGATATTTCACGAATTTTCGTGCAAAAACGATGACGAAAAACCGCGTTTTTTCGTTTAATCGGGAGGTTGTTAGATCCGTTGACCTTATCAATACAGAGGTGACGTTTCTGCCGATGCGAAATGACTCTCCCCAAAGCAATACTTTTGCCCTCGCGACTTTCTGACCCAGCCATCAATTCTCACAATGCTGAGACATCGATAACGATGTTCGTGACTCGAGGAAAGTCGCGGCGGTTTTTCTTCCCGATTAATGATTGTTTAAATGGAAAAAAAACGGGAAAAATTCATACAAAACAAGTCGAAAGGCGCTTATTTTCGTACGATCGAGTTCACGGTATAACGGCGGAAAGGCAGAAAACGAAGGGAACAAAAGGCCGAAATAAAAATCAATCGCGGTGGACCGCGTCAAAAATAAATGTCGATTCGGAGCGCAAAAATATTCGACACGTGTAGTCCTCGGCGCGCTGATAAGCGCGAATCTGATTTCGTTTTATTTATGTGACGGCGCCATAGAAGCGTCGCGTGAATCGCCGTTTTATTGCTTTTGATCGCAAAATCGCGATTTTTCAAATCGGAGTATTTAATGCCCGGAGAAAAGAGATGAGAAAGATGAAATATTCGAACGAGGATGGTCGTGATGTACCGAAAAAAAAGTTATCGGAAAATAGGATTCGATTCATTGTGGAAGTTTGTAGAGATTTTATAAAATTCAGTAAGACATTTTCTGAAATTATATGAATTTTACTGAAAGCATTGGGCAGACTAAATTTAGCCTTTATCCCTTAAATAATAAAAGATGTATAAAAAGTGCTCGGTGACCGGTTATTCACTCCTGAAATTGTTATATTTATGAATATCAACATTTAGTTGATTAAAGAGATTTATTATTTGCCTCTGTTTTATCTGTTTATATCTAATGAAAAATTATTCATATTTACAGTTACAAGTACATATAATAATTCAATTACATTCAGATAACTGAATTACATTCAATTACATTCAATTTAAATTAAGAGAACATTAAATCTACTTCAATAACCCTTTCTTCAATAAGAACCTTATCTTTCTACAACATAATTTTGGTGCAAAATAGGGCTCTGCTACAATATTAAGAAAAATCATCCATTAAAATCAATCCAAGTTTTTAAGGTTTCATTTTGATGAACTGAATTTGTTCATTATAATTTAAAACATAAATATCTAAATCTTATTTCACAAAAAATTATTCCGATTAATTTCACTTTTCTTAATATCATGATGCTACTGAAAAAATAAGATTCATTTCTTTTCAAACAAAATCCTTTCTTCCATCCCATTTCTCAAATTGTTACAATAAATTTAAACTCCTCAAGTCGCGACGGTTTTCTCTTCGAAGCGGTGTACTGAAAATTATTTCACGAAATTGTTGAATGTTTTATTAGCGAAATGATTCCCGCGGGACGACGTCGGAAGATTTGCGCGGCGAAATGAGGTCCGCGTGCACGCGCCGTGAATGTTTTAAAAAGACTCCAGTCTTTCCGAGCGCGGATCGCCGGCGACAAAAGTTGCGGCGAAACTAATACTGCGGCATTCATTGCGATGAACTATATAAAACATAAATATCGCGGGCGATCAAACTTGAGATTTGAATAAACACTTTCCACATCTTGTTGCATCGGCTGTTCGATCGATCGCGAATATTTGCGACGGAACCGCAACATTTTCGTTTGAAAATGTTGCTCACTTAAAAATATTAGATTAACTATAAAAAATAATCGATCTATCGATAAGAATCCAATGAATGCCTTAAAAGATTATGTTTGTAAAAAAGTCTGTTCATGTCAACTTCAGAATTCATTCCAGTAATGGTTGAGATTATTCTTGGATCTATGTTAAGTGGAAAATCCACTTATGATTAGAATATTCTTCTCATCAGAGGACTATTTTTAGAGTGCGGAAAAATTATGCCGTTTGATCAATTTCCCCTCACTTTAATTAAACATCCGAACGTCACAATAAATACAACGAAAGCTCGTTTGCTCGGCGCTCGTGGGATCTGAGACACGTGCAACAAGATACCCAATCGGGTTTTCGCCCGATGTCGTGGCCACGTATAATGGTTTTGAGGAATAATCTCTTTAATTCTCCTAACACCGGTTACTTGTCTGATAAAAACTTGTCTCGAGTTCGCCGGTGAAATTAATTTCCGCTTTTCGATTGACATCTACTTTTTTGTCGGTTAAAAAAAGCTGGGGATTATTCGTAACTTTTTTGTCTCAAAAGCGAGAAGGAAACGTTTTTTGGACGAATCATAAAAAAAAGAAAAAAAACCAATCATAAATGAAAAGCAACATCCCCCATTTCGACTATTCCTTTCATTCGTGAAAACTGCAAACTTAATTTATTCCTCGCAGTTTATGACCTTTGCGAAGGATCTTTAACCGTCCGACATCAATTCAATCAATTCTATATTTATTTCCGGACTCTTTTCCCGTTAATTACATGAACGACCAAAAGAGAAATGACATCAGCTGGCAATATCGGACAATGAAAATTAAATGATGACGTTTCAAGTCGGGCTTTAATTTATTACACTTTTTATCATACAATTATTATCATACATATTACTAAATCGGAACGAAGTGGGGGATCAATGTCTAATTCCTATTTCCATAAAATTCGTGCTGAGTCTTTTCAATTTTACAACGCTGAAAAAATAGCGAAAAAAGTAAAACCGTTACTCTAACAAAAGAAACAAAATCGATAATGCGTCATTTTTTCAAATGTGACTCGATCCATCTGTACTCAAGCTATAAAACGAGATATCATAACATTTTTACGCGTACGCCCTGAAATTCGTTTCTTTTGCGAAAAAAAACTTAGAATACTAGTCGATAACGCGCCCTACGAAAATAGTGCGTCACAACGAGTCGAGACACACCTTCGTTTACAGTACACTTGTTTCGCTGCGTCGTTACGTGTCTCCTCGCTTCGGCTGGATATTTATATAATCGTGTGAAGGTTAATAGTGCTTCCTCTTCGCAGAAAACTAATCGTCGAGATGTTTTTTCACTTGATGCAATTCATTCGCATTATCTAATCCAACGATAACCAAATGCTTTTAACTTATCGACGTGTCTGACCGAATATGGATTTGCATCACTAAAATCCAATCGTTTGCCTCCAATTTCGATAGAAAAGATAGGCGCCCGAACGAAAAAGCACGGGGACGACAGATTAGAATCTCGTTGCAAAATGTAGAGTCAAGAAACCTTCCGCCAGATAGCGCTGTGATGTAATTTTAATCAGCCGTAAAAGAAGCGAAAATGAAAAACGTGTTCGACGAGGGTTTTGGCCAAATTTAGCTGCCTTTGTAAATCGTGTGTTTGTCGTAAATTAAAAGTGCTCTGTCAGGCAAATATCGTTCCGAAAGCGATCGGCTCTAAACGTCAGGAAGGTCACATGAAATATCATAAAAAGCGCGCTGTCATCGCGTGAGACCGACCAAACGAGGGAAAAAAGGCGAGGCGCGTGGAATTCGCGCGCAAAACCCGCGCCAGTGTCAATCTTATATGCATCTTAACGTCAGGCGAGTCGCATGCATCTGCGTGAAATCCCGTTAAAATACACCTGGAATAAGTCCAAAATAACGAACGCGGCGAAATATCGCGGGTGTTTCTTTTTATACCGCTCGCGGTAGCATAAATAATGATCGTCAGAAACGTCGTTATTTATAAATATTTATATTTACAAATAGGTTATCCATGAATCCAATAAAGCTCCGAGTATCGATGATGTTCTAGAAATAGCCAGAAGGTCATATCTTTAGTAATGAAGTGCGAGCCGCTTCCGATAAGTGGCTTTGTTCGATTTTATTGGCCTACCTGCGACGAAAACGCGATTTTCCCAAGAACCGCACTCAAAATTACATTTTGCATTTCGGAAAAATTCGTTTAGGGGAAAAGACAACTGACGTCGTATTTTACAAATTCAAATATTCGGAAGGCGATTTGAATACTTTTCTGCAGTTTTGAGAAAAAACTAATACAGTGATATTTTTGGAAAGATTTGGTTTGGAAATATAGTGATTTTTAAATCATTATTTCGATATACCGTCAATTATTTAGTTTGTTTCAAACAACTAAAAAATTTCTTATAGAGTTTAATATTTTCTAGATGTTAGAGAATATCTGAGGCTTTTCTTCGAATGTTTACAAATGATTACACACTTTTTACGATGTTTTCGGATTATTTACAGACTTATTTACTTCATCTTTAAACACTGATTTACAATTTTGTCTATTTTAATGTCTTTTTCACTATTTGGAAAAGTCCTCTCACTATTGAGATACAAAATTCAGAAATAGCAAAATTAATTTCAATTAAATTAAAACACAACCACCTTATTTCAAGATATTTAGATACTTAAGGGGTTACCTCCACTCAGGATCGACGTTTTTACGTTATTTTTGGAATTTTTTTTCTCCAAAACTAATATGCGTATATA
>JABFPB010005415.1:0-13363 GCA_022817645.1 Ceratoteleas bidentatus
ACTAACAAAACTAACAAAACTAACAAAACTAACGAAACTAACAAAACTAACAAAACTAACGAAACTAACAAAACTAATACCAATTGCTTAGTTCGAAGCAATTCATGCTGCACGGAAACAACACTGACGAAACTATCAAAACTAACAAAACTAATGAAACTAACAAAACTAACGAAACTAACAAAACTAACGAAACTAACAAATATAACGAAACTAACAAAACTAACAAAACCAACACCAATTGCTTAGTTCGAAGCAATTGATGCTGCGTGGAAACAACCCTAAACAATTCCGACACTTATTGTAATTTTATTCGTTACCCATAAAATTCAACGTTTTACGTAAAATTTCGTGAAATATGTAAACTGAGTTTACAGTGAATTACAACCAGATCGACTTCTCCTCCAGAACGACTCTGCCAGTAACTCCAATCTTTTTTCATTACAGTACGTCCTTTTCATGACCGAAGCCATCGTCGCTCTCTTCGAGCAGAACGTCTGGAGTCGGCACCTCAGTCGGCGCTGGCGTTCGCACGTCCACTGGATGCTCCAGGTGGTCGCCGCGATCTGCAGCGTCGCCGGCGTCGTCATCAAGTACGTCGGCAACGAGCGCCACGGCAAGACGCGGCACTTTGGCTCGCGCCACGGCCTCTACGGAATCGTCTCCCTGGGCTTCCTGATAGCCCTTGCGGTCACCGGACTGGCGGCGCTGTTCGCAGCGCGGATCCGCAGGACCGTTCGCCCGGTCGTCGTCAAATTCGCCCACGACGTCCTGGGGATCGTTTGCTACGTCCTGGGCATGGCCGCGGTGATCCTGGCGTTCCACAAGGAGCGCTACTTCGCGAATGTGCACCGCGAGTCCCATTACGCCTGTATCGTCGCGACATACGCGATCGTAGTGCTGGCGATGCTGGGCGCGATGCGTTCGCTGGGACGGCACTTCATGGGGATCGTTAAGAGTTCGGTTGTTGCGTTCCTGCTGAAGTAGGAAGCTAAGTGGCCGGGAGAAATAGGTGGACTTTTTATGTCGCGCTGGGGGATTGTATTGGTTCGCAGCAATGAAGTCGAAGAGGAAGAACGAGGTGGTTGCTGTAGATGGGGAAAGTCTGATTGTATGATGATTTTTAAGGATGTTATAGCAGAATGAGCATGTTTGAGAAGATAAGAGTAATTGCGAATTAGATAGTATGTACTATGAGGAATTGATCTAGATCAATTTTATAGGATATGTTAAGGGATTTTTGAGATAAATGATTCTGAAATGAGTAGGAAATGTAGATTTTTAAAACAAATCTGGATTCGACCTGGCCACCGAGCTAATGTCAAACTATATCCAGCAATAGACTGGATATAGTCTGTCTCAGGATCGTTTTCCAGACTATTGTCAGACTGTATTCAGACTGAAAAGAGTCTGAATAGAGTCTGGCAATAGCCTAGAACCTTCTTCCACCTAGGCGTCGAAACAGCCGAATTAAATAAACATGATTATTTAATTCGGAAAAATGAATACGATGGGATTGTTCAGTTGAAATTGTACTTGCAGATATATTACAGAACATAACAAGTTAATGTTGAAACTGAAATAAGCAGTATTAGTATGAAGTGGCAACAAAGTTTTGTAACTGACTGTAACGCTATTCCCACCAAGCTTAGAAGAAGGGTTGTTGGAGTAGATGATTTTTTTCTGGTTGAGAGTGAAAGGAGAGTGAGATAAAGGGTTGTATAAAGTAGGCAGTTCTTTCTGATAAAGACAATGAAGTGTAAAAAAGATTGTCTGGGATAGACAGAGATTCTCCGTTACCCATGGCGAAGTCTAGAGAGAGAAAAAGAACTGTCTGGGAGAGAGGGAGCTAGTTATGGATAATTACCAACCAATTTTTCGTAATTTTGAAATTCGGCTCGGTGATTTATCGACATAGGGATGGAGCAGTTGTAAAATAGTTTTAATTTGCTAATAATTCAATTATTTTGTGATTATTATATTTCAATTTATTTACATTTGATATCTCTACCCATCTATTTGGAAGATATTTGCATTTTTTAGGGGTAGATGAACATTCGATTTTCAATCCAGAACTCAAAATTAGAATTCAGACGTGACGTCCTCTTAAACGGTGATTGACAAAATGAAGCGTTAATTTAATTCCATGCTGCATTTAGACCATCTGTTTATCAGATGGTCTCGCACTGATCAAATCATAGTCTACTTCAGTCACAATCTACGTTACATTTAAATAACACATTGACCACTTCAGAAAACTTTCATTCAGCCAAATGCTTTTCTATCTTCAAAATGATAAACAATATCGCGATATTTTCGCTGGAAAACCGTCGCAGTGGCAGACGTGAACATTTACGTCTTTTTTGCAATAAAACGAAAACGCCGGACAAATGTTTTCGCGATGCTTAGACCCGAATCGATAGAATGTTTTTCCACTATTAATTATGCGTCGGCTTCATCGTCCCGGGCGCTTTTTCTGACCGCGTATCTATATAATTAATTGATTCAATCAAAATTTCTCCGTACTTTCGTTCTCTCGTCAGCCCCTTTTTGTCCAAAGACAAAAACGGCCGGCGCAAAAAACCCGCGCCGTATAAACAGGCCGCGATCCAACGACCGCGGAGTTTAATTAAACTAAAAGACGCTCCTCGTCTTGTCCGTGGGATTCCGCAAACGAGGTCTCGCCGAGTGGTCAGCGCGCCGGACGAATTGATTTGAAAAAGAAAGCGGCGTGGCGCGCGTCCCCTCCGATTATTTGTAATCGATAGCGCGCTGTTCGCGGTAAATAGTCGTGTTTCTAATGTCGCCGGCGAGGGCATTGACTGCGCTGCAAATCAAGTATTCATAGGTTTTAGTTCGATCTATGTTCATTTGAGTATAACAATAAAATCGATGGAAACAACTCCTTAAAAAAAAGGCTGGGCATCAGTGGCGACTTGCAAATTAGTGGAAAAATTCTTGAGGAATCTGTCGGATTAAAGTTTAAGGAGGGAGTAGAAACATTTTCTATGTGATTTTTATTTTTTCCAATTTCAATTTACTTTGGTTTGATGCCTTTTAGACCTCCAGTATCAAAAGTATGAATTTATGACGAGTTCAGATGGAAGTTTTATACACTTATGCACTTATGTATGTTTCTGTGGCTTGAAGTTTTTTTTTGATTAAAGATTCAAGAGTCTGAATTTATGACGAATTTAGCTGGAAGTTTTATACACTTATGCACCTATGTGTGTATCAAGACACTTATGCACTTATGTTTGTTTCTATGACTTGGAACATTAACACTTGCTTTGAATTTTATTATGATGAAAGATTCAAAAGTCTGAATTTATGATATCTGCTGGAAGTGTTGTACACTTATGATTGTAAAGCAACACTTATACACTTATAGATGTCCTTAGACTGTATTTAACTGCATTTACACCACTGAAATTTAAAAATAACGTTCGTACTAGGTCAGTTTCTCTTATAAACTTTTATATCTACTATCCACAATTGCACTTACATCATGATTGTTTAACTCTTACACTTATGCAGTACTTAGGGCACTAACATTTGTGCAAATTTAAGGCACCTTCACTTATCTACATCTATTTATGACTGCATAGATTTATCTACACATATATCTAAGTGTTTAAGTTACACTTATACACTTACACGTATACATTTTGGAATCTAAACTACTCATCAACACCAAAATCACTCCATTTTCTTCTCAAAATATCTTACGAATCAAGAAACACAAATTGCTAAAAATGCTCTAACTAATGAAGTCGCTTCACGTGTTGTACAATAAATCGATCATCGCTCACAGACAGACGAAGGGTCGGACTAAAGCGATCGCGCCCATAAAACCGGTGTCGTTCTTTTTCGGTCGACGCAGGGCGACGACGGTGCTCGACGTGTCACGAGATGTCACCTAACACTGAGCCCTTATTCTTCAATCTCGTGATCTCCTCTCGAACGGTTCGAGAGGCCACACGGCGGTGTAATTTTAATGCCGCGTGCGGGGCGATCGCGCGACACTTGTGTTCGCTGAATGACAGAGGGGATGAGAGAAAGAGAGAAACACAGAGAGAAAGAAAGAGACTGAAGAATGAGCACCGATAGTCGCTGAAACGGAGGGCGTATTAAACGGGGATAATTAGGAGTAATAAGACGGGCACCGTCCAATTTGCGCGACTCATCATATTAATTCAAGCATTCGGGACACGAGAGCGAGTGAATTAAGGAAATATTGTGTTTTAATGCCGAAGTGAGGAAGCTTGAGATTGTAACCTTAGGTTTTGAATGAGCTCTGCTGAGTGGTGGAAACGGCCAGGAATTTTGGCGTCCTTTCCGATTTGTCAGTGACATTTCTGAGACAGGTATATTAAGCCAGCAAACACAAACAAACATAAATTGGTTAATTTGTATTGTGCTGAAAGTTGTCAAGAAGTGGTAAGTGGAATTATGAAGGTGGGTTTGTATGTTGGGAACGGATACTTTTATATTTGCGAGTGGAGTTGTCAAGTAGGATTGTAGTAGAGTAAGAATATAAGAATGTCGATGAAAATATAAGAGTGGGAAGGAGGACAATTTAAATTCTTACTATAAAGAGCCAGAAATGTGGCCTTTATAATTGGGAAACAATTATAAATAAATATAAAGGGTATTCGCAGAAAATAGACTCCATCCAGTTTATCACATGAGAAACCACTCATATTATACATAAATTTGTGTATCAAATAACACAACAATTTTCCATCTTCAGCACGTTTTTCAATCATACATCACTTACTGCAATTCAATAACATTATCTCGACATCACTCTACCGAATTAACATTAATAATTAATAATTAACGAAACGTATGTTCCAACCTACCTTTCAATGCATCGAACAGTACCGACGAAAAGTCACTCTTCCCATCACATTAGCCGTTAATGCCATTTCTCTCGGCATATCGCGTGTCCAGCGTTACAATCACGCTCAACGTTTTTCGCGACTGGCCTGGCGAAAAGCTGCGCTTTACGTAAAATTACCGATGCGCCGGACGAAAATTCATTTCCCGTCGTCGACTGCGGCACGATGTACGTAAATATTGTACCGCGCCGTTTAATTGAAAGTGTCGGCGCTGCGCGCGAAATCCCGTCGCATCGTGCGCTTCTTACAGTGTTCGCGATGCATCATTCAGGGTTCACGTCGTGAAAAAAGCCACAACTCTCGTCATTGTACTCCGTCGTTTTTATTCGCTCGCACACGGCAGGACGAAAATAATATCGATACAATCGTATTTACATGAAAAATTTACTGAGCCTTTACATAACAAGGTTGCGAATACAAAATCAACGCTGTTTGACACACGCCGATCAAATCGTCGAAAACGACAAATGCACACTCGCAAAAATGGCCCATTCAAACGACCTGTAGTCACAGTGAATTTTACCATTCCCAATTTTAATTGAGATATCTTTCGACATCAAGTAATTTTTCCCCGATTTCGTATGGTAAAATTCAATGTGATTCTAGGGAATTTCAACAGAATATTTTTCTTAGTGTTGCCGTTCCTTGCGACAAGGTGCAAAACGGACTCGTTCCATTTTTTTCTCCTCCCCGAAAAAAATGTCTCTCCAATTTTTATCAACAGTAGTCTTTATCAGTCTCGGAAATAAAATAGTTTTTGATGAAGTTCTGATTATTTTTTATTGTAAACTGATCGTGAATAAATCAAAAAAATGTCTTAAGATCAGATAAACGATCGAAATTGGTTCCAATTTCGGATTGGGATCAACGATTGAACAAGATTTAAAACCTTTTTCACCACTGTTCCTCCGCGGATCCAATCAATTCCAAATGTAACACCAGCCGGAACATTGATCGAACCCATTTGATCAGCGTCAATTAATTTAGCGGAGAGTGTAAAATCCGGCCAAATCCCTATCAGATTTCCATCGGGCTTCCCGTCAAAGCGAAGCGCCCGGGATCCTCGTCTGACGAGCCCGTCTTGCACCTTCCCACTTGGATCGCTATAATTCCACGTGACTTCTTATCGCTTTATTATCCTCGAGTACAATAGGTACGAGTAACAAGTACGTTATCGGGTAGTGGCGAGAAAAATAATGATCGAGTATTTACAGTGAGAGATATGGATCACGCGCGCAATCCAATTGGGGACCTCGAGTGGGACAGCGAGCGCTCGTCGAGCGGACGTCGCGCTTTACATACTTTCGACGGCCTTTGGCACTCAACCCCGAAGTCTCGCGCGCTAATCCAATTGGTCGCGATCTTTTCGGACCGTCGTCGATTTCGCACTCGGCGTCCCGGCAAAATGCCGCTATGTACAAAGTCCGTTCGACTGCAACGGCAAACAACTCGCGTATACTTTCTTGTTTACGTGTATTTCGCTAGGTAGGTCGAGCCGTCGCGCGCGCGCCTGGACTACGTATAAAATGTTCGGAAAGTTGCGCCCACGGGCGCAAAACGGCTCGGGCTGGTGTGTAGGGGTTACGAAAGTGGAGGGTGCGTGGTCGGTGCTATGTACATATGGTCCTTAGCCTACGTAACGGTCATTTCAATGCGAACGGTAGCGTAACTTGCTTAGAGAGTAACGTTGAATGAAAACATGCAACATTGACAAGGGAACTCGCGCCGCGCTTAGCTGTATCTTTACAATCTTGGGTCTGCGATTATTAGAGGAGGTCCGCTGGCCGAGGGAGGAAAAGGTCGATTCCGCGGGGAAGTGTTTTTGAAAATTGCCAGGCTGAATAGTAAGTGGGCTGTAATTAGGGAGATAGAGCGAGAGAAAGATGTGAAGTGCCCATTAAACCGAATCGCCTAAGATACGGTTTATTTGGGCAATTGCTTAGGTCCAGATCTGGATGGTAGTAAGAGCCAAGATGTGGTCAAACTTCGGTCAATTATGTGGAGCACAAAATTATGGTGATAAAAATGACGAAAAAAATTTTTTTACTAGCCTGTCCCCTTAAGTATAGATTGATAAATAGTCATACTTTCTTTCTGATCAAGTATGTTGATTTATGACAAATTAAAATTATAAATATCAAGGCGTGGATATATCTGGACACCCATTTGGGGTGAAAATTTCACACTTCGACTTCACACTACACAACAGAAGTTGTTTTAACATACATCCAAAACTTCAGTTGTATAGCGTGATTTTATCAAACAAATTAAAAGAACTATAAAGTTTCTCACTTTCAGTCACGTGGTACAAAACCCCTAGACAGTTAAATAGATGTCGACAGATAGATCTTAAAGTTAAGCAACATCGACCGTACTCAGAACTCAGATAGGTGGCCGCAGCTCCAAAATACCGCTTCACCAACGAAGAACACTTCCCCCTAACTACAACTCAATTTACAACACAGTATGGCAATTTTCATCCTACGAATCCATTTCCCAACCGCTTCTCCACAGCGCAGTACTTTCTCACCGAAACTACAGTTAAATATCGGCCAACTTTCCTCTCCCGCTCTTTCTCAGCAAGGTAGCTCGGAAACAGTCTCTGCATTCTAATCCGGAAATGCGCCGTCGGATTGGCGGCGGTGGAATGCGGGTCTTTTTGCGCAGCTGTGCATCTCACGTCAGATCTGCGATCGGATCGGATGACGGAGAATTGCGCGGGCTTTTTCTCCGCCGGGAATCGACGTTTTCGGGAACGCTTCGATTGTGCGAGCGGGAAAATAACCTCTGGGCGAAATTTTCCGGCGTCTGCCGCTCGGACGTTTTCAGAAAAGTTCGGCGGGGAACGCCGTTCATCAGGCGCGATCGTCGGCGAAATTGCTCGAATCGACTGCGATTATAGACAAAGCGGCGCTCCGCTTGTATAAAAATCGGGGGAATCAATTTTCGCCTCGCGCGAGGGATTTGTGCCAAATCGCGGGCATCTCCATAAAGGTTACGTAAAATAAAGGACGAACGAGTCAATGCCGGCACTCGTGGTACAATAACGGCCCGCGTAAGTCGCGTTATTGTTTGTAACGTATAAATAATGTAGCGCCGGGCGCAGCGAATCAATTTATTTGGCGATGTTAAGGATCCGAAATGCGCTTGCCATTGAAATGGTAAAATCGGGCGGAGGGAAGGGAGGAAGAAAAGTGGAGCGGTCATTTGAGGAACGACGAGAGTCCATTTTCGTTCAGCATTCATGAACTTTGCAGTTTCCTTTTTTCCTCAGTTTGGCAAAATGTTGTTTCATGCTAATGCCGGGTTATCTAATTTTAATCTGACTCTAAAAAAGAAAAAAACACACAAAAAAGACGAAAGGATCATTTTCTACACAATCTTGATGCCCACAATTTTTTACCCAATCCTCCAGATTTTTATCCCAGGCTGATAGCTTAACAACCGTCATTTCGGGACCGAAGTTCTTCTCAAAGAACAACTCAGATTCAAAGTTGTCAGCGATATTAGTTTGGAACATGTCTTCGCAGTGACTTGTATATCTGTGTGTGTTTGAGCAGGGGATCCTTATAGCCGGCAACATTATTATTGGAACAGGCAACTCGAGCAACTTTATCCTTAATTGAAAATCTTTTTACTTAATTCTAGAGTACTTCCAAAAAGCTTCCTCTGCATAACAGTAACACGCTTAAAAGATTCAACAACGATGTATAAATATAAATGACGACGTTACCCGAACCAGGAACATCACTTATCCGCAAATCCCTTTTATCACTCGCTTCACTTTCTAAAAACGAGGCTATACGCGAATCTATAAAATTGCGGGAAACCGTGCAATCTCCGATCAGAAGCTACCTGCCTGCAATCGTTAAAACACTTGCACTTTATTTGTACCAGCGCAGCCGTTGCGCATTCGCCTCACTTACGATTTTTGTGATTTTATGGTTTCCCCGTGCAGCCGGCGCACATACAGACATACATCACGTAGCAGGAAAATCCCTCAATAGCATCCCTGATTTAAGTCTCGCAATCAGAAACGATGAGTAACAGCGTCCTTGCGGTCTCGAAATGTTGAGTGCGCGAAATCGAACACGCGCGAAATAACGCATTTCAAACTTCAATTCATCAGCGCGCAATCAAAAGCCCCGTCCGAATTGCCGTTACACATTCGTTATTTTGAAATTCGCGGCCATTGACGCGCGGTTAATATCGCTTTAGGACGGTTCGACGTCCTGATAAATCACAATCGCTGAGCAAATTGGAAAATAATATTTACACATTTTTTTGCACTTTCGATTATACTTTTATCATCTTTTGCGGATTACTTTTCAGTTAAAATGTTGAGCACTTTAAGATTTTCTAAAAAGGAATTTTGCACAATTTGCTTCGTGTGTGAGTATTGAAAATGTTGATTAGAGCTGCGAAAAATTCAATCTCGGTACGATTACGATTGAGAATGGTTCGTTTTCGATATTGAGAGTTCAATAAAATTAATTAAACATGATGCTTGATCGACGTCGACTTCGTATTTTCATTAACTTTGCTTTGCTTTTCGCAGGACTCAAACAAAACTGGTCAAAGCGATTTCTTATTTCGCGATTTATGGACGTTTATATCGCTTTAATGTCACAAAAATTGACTTTGTGTAAATAAGACGCGACGGAGGGACGCGTGTGTGACACGTCAAAGCAGTCGGTACAAAGCTTAATGAGAGATGTACCATATGCAGGAGTGTCGAGTGGAGGTTAAGTAATTAGTTAAGTATCGTTAACCTATTTATTAATTAATATATTATACCACGAGGTCTTTGTGCGGAACTCGTTTGAAGTTTTTTCAATGAAAGATCGTTGAAGGAAAACGATATTTATAAAATTCCAGAGAGAGGGAGAGAGGGAGAGAGAGACAGAGAGGGAGAGAGAAAGAGAGAGAGAGGGGGAGAGAGAGAGGGAGACAGTGAATGTTTGACAGAATAACGTTTATGATTTGCAAATTTATATATTTGCAACTATATATATTTACATATTTCCATCGAATGATAATTATTTATGAGTTCGAAAAAATAAATATTCAGGTAACCAGCCTGCATTAATCATGAGCTGGGCAATGAAGTCGTTAATTAACCGTGAAAAACCGTGCAAAATAAATGGCGCGAAATTCGAAAATACACTCGGAAACGTCATTGCGGAACTTGCCGGACGGACGAGATCGATGCACAGATCCGAACGCTCTCATTTCCATTTGTCAAACGAGCGTCGTTTGAGCAAGTTACTATGCGAGTTACAATTACCGTGCCAGAGAAATCCGTATTTTCTTCTTAACCATTAAACTCTAAATCAGACTAAGGAGTCTTTTGATCTCAGTCACTCATTGGAACATTTGTCACATTTGATCTACGTTTCTGTCCGTTTCGCTCGTTAGAGTTACAAGACTCAAAATTAAAAAGTTTGCCTCGAAAAATCACTTTGAAAGTACTCGAAAATAGGTGGAGACGTTATCCTACGTTTTGTCATCACCTTGACACCTAATTCTCTATATTCGTACTCACGAGCGATAAAATTTCACTGCATTTCAGTGTCAAATTTCTTTTTTTTTCACGTCTTAAATTTCGAATAAGCGTAATTTGTTCAAAATGTTGCAAAACAACGTTTAATTAACGTTAACTTAACTTGTTCAAAGTTGTGTCAACAATTCAAATACAGCCACGACACATCATTTACTAATGATGTACTAATAAAACGCGCAGTAAACTCTCTTGAATTGTAACACGACACAAGTGCTACTGAAACAATTCCCTTTTTTCTTCGGCTGCGATTGCAACGCGTTCGTCCTCGCGATTCGCAAAACGTCAAGTTCACCGGCGGAGGGAAACGGGCGGAAAGAAAAAAGCGTCAGCACTCGCACCTATATTGGAAAAATTGGTGCCTCTCATTTTTCATTTCTGCGATATCTCGTGCGGACGCAGTTGAAACATACTTCAGGGAATTTGGGTGCTCCGCATCGTATCTTCTAATTTGATTGGAGCCGAACGGGAAAAAAGAAAAGGAACGCGATAAAGGCAAGGGAGGAGGACGAAAAGATGAAAAAGCCGTGGCTCTCGGTCTGATTAATATGAAAAATAAAGTCATAAATCGATGAATCGCGGCGTTTCAGTTGCTTTTAATTCCCCGGTGCCGGGAAAGATCATTCAATTGTTTTGCGCGCAACTTTCAGGGGAAATTACGAGATTTCGGCGCGCTTAATGCATGACGATTTTCGAGCTGTTTTCACTCAACTCGCGCCGGGCGATCTGTCAAAACGACAGTTTGTTTTCGGGCGGTTGACATTCCGCGACGGGCGTTTTTGCAAAATCGCCCCGTCAATTGCGTGTTCCCGTTGATTAGAAGCCAATAGGACCGGTGGCCGAGTGGCTGCAGTTTTTGTCTGAAAGGATTTCATTTCAAACGGCAATCGACACTCCCGAAATGTCAAACAAGACTGATTTGTAAGATGTTACCTGCGATTGCGAATGATCAATTTACCGGCGCGCGTTCCGATCACAATTTTGTGATTTTCATTCCACGGGGACATTCTTTTAAACTGCCTCAATCAACTTTCGACTACAGTTGAAGGGAACTCGACGTAACAACGAGGATTGTACTTCTAATTTGAGGGAGTACAATTACGAAGGAGTGTATTATTAGAGATCCAGTAATTAACTGTAAAGATAGATCATTTGAATAGTAAAAATACAAAACTTAACTGAAACTGTTTCGTTTGTCTGAATAGATTGTTTTAGCATTTATTTGAAGTTCTCCTTAATCTCAATTAGGAGCAATCTTTAAAATCCTCTTGTAATACGCTGGAAATTATTTGTATTTAAAAACATGATAATAAATAATTCTTCATCTCATCTCGAGAGACGCTCCCATCGCTGTAATCGCAATTTTCTTTAAACAATCTGACTTTCCTACAACATCCTTAAACAATCGCTCCGAAAAGCACTCAAAATCTCTTCAAACTTCTTAACGTAAAGCTTTCTCTTTCTACAAATTGATACAGCAGCAACTAGACGTTAAATGAATATATTTAAGTCGCGAACTCCAACTTGAACGAGTAAATAAACTGAATAAAACTAACAATTCACCGGCGATAATAAAGCTCCTAACCAGTCTTTTCAGGTTCTCGAGTTGCTGCTAAAATATTAACGTAAACAACAAACCTCGCGCCAACCTCGTCGATCCTCTTCGAATTCCACTTGCAAAACCCATATTTTCCATTAAGTTTTATCGGTATCAAATAGCAATTTCCAACAAAAACGTTTCCCCGAGTCCCGTTTCCAATAAAATAAAAAATCCCCGCCATAAACATGCTCAGTCGACGGCGAAGCTCACTTATCAGCGGCTTGAGCAAATCTACAGTAAAACGCCGGTAAATTGCGCGCCGCCGGGAAAATCGCGGATAAAACATAACAAGTAGTTATCGCGCGTTTGCGTTTCCTGTCTTCTCCTTCCGCGATCAGTATTGACGACGCTTTGCCTGGCTTTTCGCGTAAAATGATCGCGCGGTCGCTTCCGCGAGTTGCTAATTAACGCGACAAATTTAAACGCGATCAGTTAAAAGCCCGAGCAATTTCGGACGTGCATTAGCGCGGCGCTTTATGCACTATCTCGCGCGATCAGCCATAAAAACGCGGCTTGTTAAACAGTTCGGATCTGCATTCATATATGCATGATAGTGTGTATAGGAGTGGGCAAAAAAAACGTAAAAAACGACTCCTGAAAATGGCTGCAAGTAACGTTTCGCTCGGACCGGCGAGGGCAATAAATTGCTACATTGTTTATTTCAAGATAAAAAATGCGGGCCGAATTTGACGGACGAGTGAGTTGCGAAAATTATGCGAGAAGAACTCGAACGGTTCTGTAAATCTCAAACTTGGAAATTATAGTCGAAAGTGGAATTATTTCCTTTAAACAGGGTAGGAAATAAGGTCATTAAGATAACGCGGCATTATCGCCCGCGGGCAGAAAAAATGTTTCCTCCCTCTTAAATTACCCTGCAAAAAATATAGAATAGAAAGGAATAGAAAAGAATTGGAAATTGTACTTTCTTTTGAGTAGTTTTGAATACTGAATCTGGATACTTCATTAGAAATAAAAATGAATTCCTGAGGTCTAATTCTTAAATTTGGGACTGTAAGACATAACCTGCAAATTGTGGAAATTCATATCTCTACGTATAAAAGTGGTTTATACTCGCTTAAGGTAGTTCCCTTATTAAGTTAAAATAATGATAATTGGATGAAACTTTAAATATGATTTATTCCGAGGTTACTATTTGATTTGCTAAATTCCAAAACATTTCGTGTGATTAGAAGCCGAGATATTAGATGCTGAAACTGGTAAATAATAATAAATATAGTGATACTATCCATGTGTTTTAATGAAACTTCAACATCGAATATCTCGATTTCTGCTGAGACG
>JABFPB010005416.1:0-13354 GCA_022817645.1 Ceratoteleas bidentatus
AGAATGCGCGAGGGTAATCAGGTTAAAATTAGTGACATTAACTTTTGGATGTGACTGTCATGCCATTACCACCTTAATGTTAAAATTTTTTAAACTACTAGTTAATAACCATTGCTTTAAAAATAATCATAAATTTTGTTCTAATAATTTAATCAGTATTTATGTTGTAATTGATTGTAATTATCATTATTCAGTGACTGTAAATCTTTTATATCGGTAGAAAAAAATGTCTTCGATAATAATACTTTTTATGTAAATTAACTTTAATGTTATACTTTTTTAAAGTAATAAAGTAATTGGCAATCCATGTCTTTCAAATTAATCATAAAATCTAATGTAATACTCAGATGTGGACTGTAAAAGAGAAATTAAATCAAAAAGACAGATATAAAAAAGTTGTACAATATCTACAATTTCATACACTGTTATGAGTACAATATTTTCCTAGATTTATCTAATCGTTCTTTCCAGAAAAATCTAAGAAAACTAAAATGAAGCCTCAACAAAAATCCACCACCGCTCAGAAAAAAGTGAAAAAATTAAATAAAAAGCTTGATCTCAAGCTGAAACCAGAGAAAGAAGATGTCGATGATCAAACTCCTCTTCCCACCCCACTTATCCGCAAAAAGTCCAAATATCCTGGGAAGGCCCCAGTGAATAAGGAACAAATGAAAAAGTATCTCAAAGGAGAAGGTGTTAATTTGAAATCCATCAAAACTAAGACTCTTAGACAGAAGCTTAAAACTAAGGAAAAGTTGCGAGAAAAAATAGCTGAACAAACTACAAGGGCTGAACTTTTGCTAACCGAGGAATCTGGTTTCATCGAAAATGAACCTGGAGAAACAACGACTCAATTCAAACAGAAACAAATTGCTGACAATGTCGACTTGGCTAGTGCTTCAAAACAGTTCAGTTTGAACTTGGAATTTGGTCCTTACTACTTAAAGTACAGCAGAAATGGAAGACACCTTGTGCTGGGTGGAAAGAAAGGTCACGTTGCCGCTTTTGATTGGGTTACAAAAAAATTGGCCTGTGAGATGAATGTGATGGAATCGGTTCACGATGTTTGTTGGCTGCATATTGAAACCATGTTTGCAGTAGCCCAGAAGAATTGGGTGCATATTTATGATAATCAGGGGATTGAACTTCACTGTTTGAAGCGAATGAACCTAGTTAACAAATTGGAATTCCTGCCTTACCATTTTCTGTTAACTAGTGCTAATAGGGAAGGAATTTTGACTTGGCTTGATATTTCCATTGGAGAGATTGTTACAAGGAAGCACACCAATTTGGGAAGAATAGATGTAAGCAAATTATTTTTCAAGAATAATTAAACTGCGTTGGACAAAGAGAATAACACAAAATAAACTTGTATTTTATTCAATTAAATATATTGCACATTATCTGCAATATAATAATAATAATAATGACTAACAATTTGGTGGAACTATTCAATATAACACCATATTTCATAAACAGTCATGCAATACTTTCTTGTTTTAGGTAATGACTCAAAATCCTAGCAATGCTCTTCTCTGCGTTGGTGATTCTAAAGGAGTAGTTTCAATGTGGTCTCCAAACAGTGATAAGCCACTTGCAAAAATGCTTTGTCACAACAGTACAATTAAAGCCATTGCAACTCATCCAAATGGAAGCTTAATGGCAACTAGTTCTCCAGACAGATTTGTTAAAGTTTGGGATCTGAGGCAGTTGTCTGGACCTTTGCATGCTGCTGTGCTAAGATCACCTGCTGACAATCTTTCTTACAGTCAGCGAGGATTGTTAGGAATGAGCATGGGAAATGTTGTAGAAGTTTATAGGTAATTAATATCCAACAATTTGATAAGTAAACAAAGTTTCAAGTGTAAGAAATTAAATTTCGATCAAAAATCCTTTTATAAATGTGTAATTTTCTTGAAAACTATTTCACCTTTTTAGCTATTCAAATACATCATTTCATAAGGCACTTGAAATTTCACCGGAACTTAAACGAGTTTAATATAACATTAAATTTTAATTTGCAGAGAAAATCAAGGTCAGTTCAAAGCCTACACTCGCCATGTTACAAATTGGATAGTGACAGATCTTGAATTCTGCCCATATGAGGATGCATTAGGAATAACTACAGTGAAAGGATACACTTCTGTTCTGGTACCTGGAAGTGGTGAACCTAACTTTGATGCATTGGTTGCCAATCCATTCCAGACAAAATCTCAGAGAAGAGAGGCTGAAGTCAAAGCTATCCTTGACAAAATTCAACCGGAACTCATTACTTTGGATCCAACTAATATTGTCGAAGTTGATGTTCCAACTCTTCAAGATAAAGTTGAAGCAAAGATGAATATAATGGTAAGAAATTACGAATTATGAAAGATCTATTTTTTTTATTTTATCATTGTACTGTTTTACAAGGAATTAAATCAATACTTTCGTGATGGTTCATGAAAGAAAGAAATAAATAATTACATATTTGTATTTGCAGCATATTAAACCCAAAAAGATTGACTTCAAGCCAAGAAAAACGAAAGCTAAAGGAAAAGGTGGTACTGCCAAGGTTATTAAGACGAAGAAAATCCTAAAGGACCAGGCGCGAAGGGTAATTTGGACATTAATTATGAGTACAGAATTAGAATGTAAGTAAGAATGGAAATGTTTCATGATCAATGCTTGTTTAATTTGCAGGAAGCTATTGACAAAATGAAGGAAGTAAAGAAGAAGGAATTGAAGGAGAAAGTTAAGAAACAGAAACAGAAGTTTGGAGTTTTAGACCGTTTTCTTCCAAAACCGAAATAGATTTTATTACCAAAATGTTGCATCAAAACATTTTATGCAGACTGTTTTGTACTATAAGAATGTTTTGTACTATAATGTGAATAAATGTATTTATTAATTTTTACAATCTCATCGTTGTATGTTATTATACAATTTTTTTAAGTATAGGAAAGGAGTTTATTTGTTCAATTATTGGTTGTTTCTTGTCCCATTTTTGACCAATTTCGAGGCAATCCCACGTTTGGTTCACTGGGTAGTTTATACATTTGATGATAAACGTGAAGTATGTCTAAATCCTACTTATTTCAGCAGAATAAACTTTTTCGAACTCCCCTAATGACTACTGTGACATTTTTTATGAATAAGGATCGTTTATTATATGTAATGTTAAGAATTCAAATGACAAATGTGTCTAATATTTGCTAATTTATTCTACTATTATATTATTAATGATAAAAATAAATGTTATCAAATATAATTTATTTCGCATAATAAATAATCGAATTATTCTAATATTCTCATTTTCCGCTAATCATTTTCAAATTTTCCCGCTTGAAGCCGTGTTGCCATCTGCCGACCCAACAGATAATTAAGAGAAACTAAACATTCGTGTCAAAATATCGCACAGGTTTATCTGAATAAATATAATTATATTAAATATCACAGTTCAACGACAGTTAAATAGAAAACACGTACAATTTCGTTTACTCTAAGTTATTTATTACATTTATAAAAAGGTAATATATAAACACGGTTAGGCTAATTATATTGTAATGCTCTCTTCGTGATGTGAGAGTGTATAGGTTATATCGTTTGTATACGAGCTATCGTATTCACACATAGGCAACTATTTCAGATAATAGTTTCAAATTAATCACAAAAATGTCGCTGTATGATGATTTCGACAAACACAGAACAAACGAAAAAGTGGCTGGTTGGTCCTCCGGCATAAAATTGTTACAATCACAACTTCAACTGAAAAAAGCAGCGACAACTCAGGTACTGTGGTTCATGATTATTTATCCTTCAATGAGGCATTTTAGTTTTAATATCTTAAACAATACTAAATCTTCAATCGTTTACATTTCTATATTAACAAATACTAATACATATTAGCTACCAGAATCTTTGTAATACCAAACTGCATGATACAATTTGATTTTAGTATAATTTATAGTGAATTGAATTGTTTTTTAGCCAAAACGCGAGCAATATAGAAAAGCAAGTGCAGTATTAGCACCCGTGATCGATC
This sequence comes from Ceratoteleas bidentatus, assembly GCA_022817645.1. Taxonomy (NCBI): domain Eukaryota; kingdom Metazoa; phylum Arthropoda; class Insecta; order Hymenoptera; family Scelionidae; genus Ceratoteleas; species Ceratoteleas bidentatus. The sequence goes on from JABFPB010005416.1 coordinate 4,025, forward strand.
TAAAGTCAAAAAACAAAGATGTGGACAAAGATGACGATGGACCTATCAATCATCTAGGGGTTGCAGTAGTAAATAGTATTGGTGTTGGTGGTGAATTTGACTGGAATGTTACCAATGAGTATGACCCTCTCTGGCCTAATGAATATGAAAAAGTTATCAAAGAATTACGAGACATCCAAGACCGTGAACATGAACAGGAAAATGAATCCAGGAAGCGAAGACGGGAAATGATTCGGGTGGAAGAACCACAGGTAATCTTTTTTTACACCTTTTTATTTTTAAAAGAAATTTACGGTGGCGACTGACCAAAACAGCACCTTTCCAAGTGTAATGAATAAAAAAATTAAAATTAACATGTGAGAGAAGTATGAGAGAATTTAATCAATACTTTCATCTATAAATATTGCAATTTAACTTTAGTTTTCAAAGGATATTATTTTAAGAGATAATTGCTTATGAAATTAAGAGAAATTCAAATCGATAATACAAAAGAGACATTTACGTTGATAATTATTTATTTATTTATTTCTGAAATTTTTCTGATATTATTTAATTTATTAAAATTGAAAATGAGATGTTTATGCTTCTTCAAGAAATGTGCTTTTTTATTTTACATATAACATTTTATAAATTGCAGCAAAGTGGATCAATGATTCTCCCTGAAAGAGACGAAGAAAGAACAGTTTCCAGATCGACAGCAGGAGGTGCGGCAATTGCACCCCCACCCTCCCTGCAAGAAAGTGTAGAAATGCCGTCTCCGGTGCCTCGTGCAGGAATCGTTACCGCTGGGTATCCTGCTTCGTCAGTGGCTGCAAAAATTATGGCAAAATATGGTTTCAAAGAAGGCCAGGGTTTGGGCAAAAAGGAGCAAGGCATGTCTGTTGCTTTGCAAGTTGAAAAGACGAGTAAGCGAGGTGGCAGGATTGTCAGTGAGAGGGAGCAATTGATGCCTCCCCCTCCACCAGTGGCAATGGGACCGCCGGATCAGATGCTCATGCAACCACCTGCTTCAGATGAACCAAGCATCACTGAGATCATGAAGTCTCCAAGCAAAGTAAATCACATTTACAAACATATTTGTATTCCCTATCGTCCTTTTCTTTTCCATAACCAGTTTTTTTCTTTTCTATTTTATTTCTTTTTTTAAATATACTGTTTACACTGAAATTTGATTAATTTGATTAACACAAAAATTGTTCTTTTTTTAACATTTGAAGATTTTGTTTAAAGTATTCATTTCAACCGCAAGTTTAAATAAACTTTATATAATAGCGGTAATGATATAGATGTAAATCATAAATATCTGAAAAACGTTTAATATGAAACTTCCTTTTTAAGGTTGTTCTTCTAAGAAACATGGTTGGTCCAGGAGAAGTGGACGATGACTTAGAACCAGAAGTTAAAGATGAATGCAATACAAAGTATGGTGACGTAGCTAGGGTAATTATTCATGAAGTGATGGAAGCCCACCCAGAAGAAGCTGTGCGAATATTCGTCGAATTCAAGAGGATAGAGAGTGCCATTAAGGCAGTGGTGGATTTGAACGGTCGATTTTTTGGCGGCAGACAAGTGAAAGCTGGGTTTTACTCCAGTGAGAAATTAGACAATTTACAACTTTTGGACTAAGATAATCTTAATTTCGATAAGTTACGATTGGGTTTGTAGACTACTTGAAATATAACTAACAGTTTTCTTAAAAAAGAAACCATAAAATAGATTCACTGAAAAAGTTTATTTCTCCTTAATACCTATATAGAATGTACACATATATACACTTATGATTAAATGACAGGTGCAAGACGTTGAACATGAAAGAAGTTGACGTCCGAATGTGCGAATCTTTAAAAAATTTGATCTTTATATTTTCCAGTAAATGCATAAATATTTAGTGACACTGTACAAATCGACACTATGGCAATAATATAAACAATTGCCACGTACAAATAAACCAAATATAACAGAAAATTAATATCGAAACTCCTTAAGTAATTCGTTGTCGGCAGGCTCTGAAACAAATGTACAGTTTTTCATTCACAACCTTTCGGCATAGTCTTCAATTGAAGACAAACTTGTTTAAGCAGATTCTTCAAAATAGCAGCCTGATTTTGGGAGCTCTAAAAACCAAAATCAAAAATCAATTATCAAATATTTATAACCCTTTTTCGATGGTTATTTTAAACAAATTACTTTACCTTATTAAGTGTAATAGTAGGGATGAACCCAACTTTTGGAACAAGATTATTGGTCATTTTGCCATAATGTGCCAGCAGCTTTTTCCCTTCAGCACCTCTAGCACATTCATATATTTGTTTGTAATCCAAGTTATATTTATCAGCACATAGCATCATAGCTCCAATGGGGTCATTGTTGTCTTTAATCATGCAAGCTAAATAGTCCAACAATTGGTCCGGAAATTTGATGTAGTGAATGGCACAAGCATGAACCATATTTGCCGTACATTCTGGCGGCCCATGCTGGCATTCAAATTCGTAACTATCCTCAGTTTTTATGGTCTGAAAAAGTAAGTACTTAATATGACTCTAAATTGATTTATTAGTTTTGAAGCGATTTACAACATTTTCATTTTAGTCAAATAAACTTCATTATTTGTTCATAGAATGTACCAAATAGAAATACTTCAAATAATGTAGACTTTTTTATCTTAAATAAAAGAGAATAGAAAATATTAATTACCGTTGCCTTTCCGTAAGGTACAAACTCAAGGATCATATTTTCCGGTATCTTTTGATATGTAGGCACTATTTGCTTCAAGAAGAAACTGCGTGAGTCTGGACATAAACTTTCATAATAAACTGTCACCAGTACACTATCCTTTAATTCATCTTTGTTGTATACAGGCTCCTGATTGTATTCCTCCTGTTTCAAAATTAAATAAAATATCATTTTGAAAAATCAAATTCATCGATTTATTTGATTTAAATCAATAAAATCATAATTTCGTAAGTTTTTTATGCAACTCAAATTTTTACCATGTTTTGGAGAAATAAACTACAAAAATTAGCGATCATTTAAATCACTGATAAAAATCGTGTTTGAGTGAAATAAAGATTGAATCTAAATTTAAACCACACTTATCTTATAAAAATGACAAACAATAAATTCTATTTTCCCTCACTGTCACAACCAGTACATTGATTATTTTGACATATACTCATCATAAATATTTATTTGTCCTAAAAACAGCAATAAACATTAAAATTACCACGTATAGCATTATGGGGTTGAACGTCGCCGGAAGGCGGAACCACAGTCCCAGGATTACGATCGCCAAGACAACCAAAATGATTCTCAAACGAAAATGCCCTAACCCCATTTTTGTGATTCAAAAGCAGCCGCGGTCGACTAAAAAACATATTCTACCGAAGAGCGGACTAGACAAAACACTGCGCCAGTTCGCGCACCGATTATCACAAGCGCTCGAGTCGGGCGTGCGCGCGATTATTTATCATGTCGTTTTTATGCCGCGTACAACTTCCGCGACGCCGCCTTAGCCCGTTGTTTTTGCTCTCGAGTGTCGTGATTCAGGTAAACGCAGACACGGACTCGGGCATGCGCAAAATGGACGCCCGCGGTCCTGCGAGCGCTTCTAGAAAGGACAAAACGAGCGACTGCGGGGGACATTCCTCACCGGCGATTTACGTAACGCAACTATACTTAACTGCGCATAACAACCCTCTGTATCTATTTACACTAACTAAATGTCAGTGTAATGTCTTGGTGTAATCATTGGTCGGTACAAATTATAAATTAATTGGACAAATGATCCAAACAATCCGCAATAATCACCCGTCTTTTAGGTTCATAAGAATTCCTAAGAAATTGTTCAATATTTCCTAAGATTTCGTAGGAAATGTGAAACATTTACGGGCATATACTGGATAATTCGACAATTTAATATGTGGAGTTGACCGAAACCAGTCAAGCATTCGTAAAAAAAATGGTAAACTGCGGAAATTTCTTTTGGAACTTTTTGGGGAAGAACATTTTAATTGTTCTCATTGAACCAAGTAAGCCCAGATTTGGTATAATCTAGCCTCAGGAGCTGCCCCTAATTCAAATCCGTTTTACACCCCATTCTGACTCCAGTCTGGGTCCATTTCGTGGACATTTATAGAAGATCCAGATTTGATGAATTCTGGCCGCAGAGTTTCAACTGGAAAAAAATTTTTACAAAATTGTCCATGATGAAGTTTTGAACTCGTGTTCTAAAGATCAAAAGTCTCTTACTAACTGATCCAACGAACATTACATAGATCCGTATCTTACAATGACTTTTAAGTGTAAGTTTGTGTTTATCTCCACAACATGGGCCTAGACTGGAGCAAATCTAGATGTCTTATTATCCCCACACCGTGGGTCCAGAATATGACCTTACTGTGCTTCAATTAACGTGCGTTTCTGGACCTATGCTTAAGTAGAAGGTCTAGGTCAAATCTGGACCTCAGGAACAGTCAAAGTATAGTTTAGTCCAGTTACTTGGCCAATTATTGATCCAGATTCAAACAAGTCACTAGCCCCCAGGTCATGGAGTATATCTGGATCCCCAGGCTTGGTTCAGTGGGTTCCTTTACGAAAAAATAGACATGGCATGTTGGTTGCCATAGAACAATAAGTTCCAATACATTTCAGTAACAGAAGCCAAGCTAGTATTGTTTGGACACTAACGCAATTACAAAATCAAAACTCATATTGGAATCTACTGAATTCTACTGAAATCTATTGATGTTCGTTTGCTTTTCTATTCGTTTCTATTCAAAACTTTTAGCGTGGCTACTTTCGCAATCTTTTTCTTTCCACGCCGGCTAGCTTCCCGTCTTCCGGCCTGACATCTACTTCTCTTGCTAACCCGTTCTAATCACGTTCGTCACTTTCGTTTCGAATCTCATCCCCTCCCCATGACCACTCTATAAACCCGCCAAACTGACTTTGGTTTCTTCGTCTTTCACAGTATCTCGCGATACAAAAGATTTGTATCTAACGACCAATGAACATATTGTACATATTCATACATATGTATATATTTATTTTCATCTTTTTACATCTACAATGAACATTATTATTATTATCCTAAAACGTGTACGTCGGCAGCGTGCCGCACCACTCTCGGATGAACGCCAGGATGTCGTTGAGCGCAGACTCCTGGGGCGACTGTCGCGCCGCGCTGAACAGCTTGTTCCAGTCCTCCTTCGCTACCACGCGATTGCTCCCTTCGAACTGCACCACAGACGAGTCCCTGATCGGGTAGCCGGTGAGCGCGCAGGCCTGCAGCGGTCTCACCTGGTCGGCGCTCGAGGACGCCACTGCGGGGCAGGTCAGTGAGCCTACATAAACCCCGCGATGGTCCAGCGGCAGACTCTGCTCGACTTTGCGGTCCACCGAGACCGACAGGATCCATTCCTTGACTTGCTCGCGCTGTTCCTCGGAGACGCTGATGCTTTCGGGCAGCGGCACTTCCGGCGGGAAGTCGGTGACCAGCAGGTCGTCGAAGTCGACGACGCCCTCGCCGCCCTCCTCGATGCTGTCGGTGAGGTCGAGGAAGTGGTTGAGGAAGACGAACGCCTCGCTCACGAGGTTCGCCTCGCGGGCGTCCAGGCCGGCCTCGAAGTAGCAGCGGTCCGCGAGGAGGACGTCCGAGTAGCGGAGCAGGCTGACGGAGCACTTGACCGCGAGGCCGTGGAGGGCGCTGGTGGCGCGGCAGGCGGTGCGCACGGCGAGGTAGTGGGAGGCGCGCAGCAGCCGCTCGAACTTGGCGCTGCTGTCGGCAGAGGGCTCCATCTGCTTGGTGAGGCCGAGGAGCACGTCGCGGAGGAGGGCGAGGTTGCTGTTTGGGAGAGAAAGGGGGGTTAGTGAGGGGTCGGGGTGTAGATCAGTTGGTTATAGGGTGATACGAATCCTGTTGTAAAATACTAATAGGAATTGCCCCTATTGGTATTTTACAACAACCTTTTAAGGTCCTAAGAATTCTTAAGAAATTGTTAGGAATCTGTTAGGAATTCATAGGAGCGCGTTTCAATAAGTAGTTCAATATTTCCTCCGAAATCTTTGGAAAAATTGAACAATTTCTTAGGATTTCTTAGGAACTTAAAACATGGGGTTCTATTATCCTAATAACACGAATAATTACTAAATATGTTCAGAATATGTACTAAATATTTTAATATTTAGTAAATACTTTGAACACATTTAGTAAATATTTCGTGCTATTAGGGATAGTATATTGTAGATACTAATATTCTATAAATATGAATGCGGTTTTTGTCCGACAGATGACTAAATTTACATACACTTTTGTATGATAAACCAATGTCTACATGGAAGTACAATGATAGGAATAGGTAGGCATTCTATCAATTCCTATTAGAAATTGCTGGCCTATGTGTTTCTATGTGGTTTTTGTCCACTTTTCCTATTAGTATTTGGTAGTTTCTAATAGTTTTTATGAGTATGTTTCACAAGGGAATCTAACTGAATATTGATTATAGACTATGAGTTTGATTCACTGAGTTGTTTCGAATGTTGCATTGAAGTTGAAATGAGAAATGTGAGTTTTTTTATATAGTCGTTGTAGAAATAAAATCATTGAAACTGTCTGGAAAAAAAAAGTTTTAAAATATTGTAAAAATTAGTGAAAATCTCGGAGAAGTGCTACTTTGAGTCATTTTAGTCACTCCTTCTAAAATGTTTCCAGCTATAAAAGTACCAAGAAACTATACTAACTGAGGAGGTAGACATTTAAATTTTAGAAAAGATCTGTTCGACACTTTTCCTAGTGAGCCCCCTTTTGCCATTTTTAAAGTGTCTCTTTGTATTGTATGTTTGCCTCATTCTTGCTACTACTCATTTTTACCAAAAAGTTTCTAAAATGTTTTCAAGGAACTATACTAGGTGAGGAGTTATCCACTTCAGTTTAGAAATCTTAACAGTTTTCTGTTTAGAAAAAGTGTTTGGTAAAAAAATTTTACCAAAAAGTTTCTAAAATGTTTTCAAGGAACTATACTAGGTGAGGAGTTATCCACTTCAGTTTAGAAAACCTAACAGTTTTCTAAACTGTTAGGTTTTATCCACTCAGGAGTTATCCACTAAAAGTGGATAACTCCTCACCTAGTATAGTTCCCTGAAAACATTTTAGAAACTTTTTGGTAATATTTTTTTACCAAACACTTTTCTAAACACTCACTGCTTGGGTTAGGTGGCGTTGGTGACTGAACAGTGTCTGCTTTGTCGACCAAAGCTGCAGCTGCTTTGGTCGAGAGGTAAAGTAGCTGTAGCTACTTTAGAGGTTAACAGAGGCAGCTACATTTTTTTCTCCGTGTACCAAGGGTCTAGACTAATTACAGAGGTACACATTCATTTTTTTGAATGGGTATACATACCTTCGGAACTTCTCTACGAGTAGTTCCGAAGTACCAGGGAACTATACGAACTGAATAGTTAGCCATTTAAATTTTAGACAGCATCTATTCGATACGTTCCCTTCTGATTTGTCTTTTCGAAAAGAGGTGTTACTTTTAATCATTTTAGTCACGCCTAAAATTTTTCCAGCTATAAAATTACCAAGGAACTACACTATCCGAGGAGTTAGCCATTTCAGTTTTAAAAAAGCATCTCTATCCGATACTTTTCCTACTTGGCTTCCTCTGGAAAGGGAAGTGCCATTTTTAAAATGGTTCTTTGTGTTGTATGTTTACATCATTCTTACTACTGGTCAATTTTATCAAAATGTTTCTAAAATTTGTTCAAGGAACTATCCTAATTGAGGAGTTAGCGATTTCAGTTTAGAAAACTTCTGTCCGATATTTTCCTCACTGAGATCTCTTTTCGTAAAGAGAAGTAACCACTTTAAAATGGCTCTTCTCCTTTTATGATCACCTTATTCATATTGTACCAAATCGAAAAAGTCAAATGTTCGAAAGTAGCTGCTACGAAAAAAGATCGTTTAGTTGTAATTCTGTGGTAAATGGTTTGTTTCCAAAAGAAACTTAGAAAGGAATAAGTGGTTTAGGATGATACAACTTTATTGAATTACACTGATGACTATCGGTTTGACTTCTGCAGTAGTAGTATCGAAAACCAAGTAACAAGGGTTTAGACTAATTACAGAGGTATCCATTCATTTTTTTGCCGGAAAAGTGACCTGTCTGGCTCGAAACCTACAAACATCCCTTTTCAGAAAGAGAAATGTTATTTACAAAGTGGCTCTCTGATTTTTATGACCACCTGATACCTGCTTATACCAAATCGGAAAAGTCCCTTTTTCCCCAAGTCGTCGGTCAGAAAAGTCTTTTAATATGAATGCTCGGATAAATGCTGATTCTTTTCCAAAAGAAACTTGGAAAGGATTGAATAGTTTTTGATTTTCATTCGCGAGTTTTATTTCAACGATGTCAATAGCAGTACTAGAAAAATCCGTCGCGAACGATGTTCTAAATATCAAGGAACTGTAACAGTTCAAGAGGTACCAATTTATCTTTTAAAGAGTAACTTTCATTTTTCCAACGAAATGTCATTTTCCTTTTTCCAGAATGCTACTGTCATAAGAGGCGAAAAGATATTTCACAATATCTTTTCGCCTCTTATGATTTCCTAATACGTCATATTAGAAAAGAGGAAAAGTCACTTTTTACAGGTAACAACAGCCAGGCAGTCGCAACTGTATAATATGTAAATCAGCTATGCATTTTAGGTACATAGAAAGTAGCGGCTTCAACTTTGGACACGTATGTCTCTCAGGTAGATAGACCGTTTCCAAAACCATTCCATGACTTTCTGTCTAACTTTCCTGAATGCCTGTTATTCTCTGTATCGTATTACGAGCAAATTTAACCCTTCACTGGGAAAAAAGGGTTTGTCAAGTCAACATTAAAAAACAAGTTAAATGAGCTATATTGGATCAACAAAACCACCATGTAAGTTCAACATAGCATCGACAAGTAAAGTAAGCGACTTATGCACATTTCGGAATGGAAACAACCGAATACATATTTTAAATGTGACTAAATTAAGAACAAGATATCAGAAAATTCTAATAAAAACATACACATTGAGGATAGTCCAATTACTTAGTGGTTTCTACACAAAAGAAACCGTTGATTGGTACCAGACCATATAAACAGATGTTTAACATCTATATAAACCAAGGCGTCAGCCTCTTTTCCAGACAGACAATTTCCAGGTAGGTCTCTACCTGAGAGACAGATGTTTCCAAACTTGAAGTTACTACTTTCTACGTATCTACCCAGCAAACGAAAACCAATAGAATTGTTGGTATCGGAATGTATTGCGTTAGTGTCTCGATGGTATTGTCAATTT
>JABFPB010005417.1:0-13355 GCA_022817645.1 Ceratoteleas bidentatus
TATTGAATATTAAAAAATATTTTAGACATATTTTTAGAATATTTTTAAAAATGTGCCTAAAATATTCCTAAAATATTGTTTAATATTATTAAATATTCTTCGCTGATAGGGAAATGACATTACAATGCAATTTGAAACACGATTCCAATATGTATGTGAATTTTGTAGGTGCACGGAGAGAAATAACGTTAAATTTTGCAAAATACATTGCAAACGTGTTATGATAATGTCAGACTTCGACTATTTACAGCGTACGTTTTGAAGAGCAGTCTTTTACGTTTCAAAAATTGCAACGTATACTGAACTTCAATAATTACGGTGTATTTACCCTAACCTAACCTTTTCTTATTACATATTCCCAATCTACAACATTTCAAGAATGTTGTGTTGAATTTTCGATTCAAATTTCAAAATAGTTTAACCATAATTACCAATAATGTGATTGCGTATCGCGGGTGTCAAAACTATGTTTTCAGATGCGGTGGCCACTCGATTTCTCCGGAAATACCAAACCGAATTGCTTGAAATTTATTGAGCCTGAAATATATCTTTAATTCTTTCAATAAAGCTTTTTAAAATTTATTTGTTTATTTTTCTGTAAAAAAATTATAAAATCGTATTTTTTACTGGAAAATCCCATTTTTTCTGTTTGATAGCGCCATTTCGTTTAAACAATAAAGATTTGAAAAATGCTCTTGTATGAAGAAAATACATCTTCCCTGAACACTATCCACTTTGAATTTTGTATATTTATTAGATACTCGCTGAGACATCTTGGCCACCGCAAATTGCTGCTAAAAAAGGGGTTTCAATGAACTTATTAATATTTTATTATTTATGAAGATAAATCAAATTTCAATATAGTGAAGTGTTCTCCAAATGTTGCTGAATTTTTCATATATTTTTTATTGTAATTTTATTGTATAGATCGAATCTATACTTTCTTAACCCTTAAACGGTACACTGGGATCGAAAAGGACCCCAACGCATTTTCAGTTGAATGTCATGTTTTCGATATACAAAATTTGGCGGTCAGATGGCATATCAATTATGCCTGTCATGTGAACGAAACTTTACAGAGTGTTTAGCCTCTATTTTGTACACACCGAGCAATCTGTGCAAGAATTTACATCGTCTGAGGTCCTTTTTGACCCCAGTGTACCGGTAAGTGTAATATTTTTATTCCAAATCCGACATTTTTATTATTATTTTTTTTCGTAAAAACATTCAAAATATGTTTCAAAATATTTATATACTTGAATTATTCGTTATTTTGAAACCGAATCCTATTTTATAAAAGGAGATTATTCGAACTAACTTATATTTCAGACTAATGCAGCTGTTATGAGTAGGCTCATAATAGGCATGGTTATTTGTCAAAATAAATATGTTTTTTTAAGTACCTTCAAATAACCATATGATGGTTCGATTTGGTATACTTTGGAGATATTATCTTGAAAATTATAACTTATTTGATTGATCACAGCCAAAATTAGAACCATTTTTGTAAAACAGTGCACTTTTACTTCTTTTTCGTGTTTTTGTCTCGCTTTTGTGATATGGTGAATAATTCGCGTCTAAGATCAAATTCTGGTAATATGCATTGTAAAATAGACACTTCACTGAATATTTTCCACTACTTGAAAAGGTTTTTTGGTAACACGACTACCATGCAGCCACGATTTAAGTTTGGGGTCATTTTCGACCCCAGTGTACCGTTTAAGGGTGGCTCAAGATAGTGTACCGTTTAAGGGTTAAATCGATTGATTTAATTCAATTGATGTTTATATTAATGCAGCACTGATATAAACATTCCAATCTCTTTTTCTAGCCAATTCAATAATATTATTTTACGCGCCTCGGGGAGCAAAGCGCCACTTTACTCCCTCTGACGATTTCGAAAAGTAGCATTTTTACTCTCTCATTGTACCTGTCTTTTTCAATGTATTTTTTTCTATGTGTGAAAGCTCTAAGAGCCATTAATTATTCTCGGTTTCTCAGTGTGTTCTCCACATACAAGGAGGAATGATCGCAATCGGAACTGTTTTCAAATTGAGTGTCCACAAAATGTTTCAAAATAAACTAATTTTAATTGTTTTTATTTTTGCGCGTTTGGGCTATAATTTAGCGACAATGTGCGCGATTGGGAATCACCAATCGATTTCCTCTGACTGTATCGAGAAAATATTTAACAATATATAAAATATGTACGGACAATGAAAAGTTCATTTGACGACCCTAGTAATTTATCAGGATTTTCGATAATTTACTACAATGTTTAAAATTTTGCTACGATTTAAACACAAGTAAATTATTGTTATCAAAATATAATTCGATAATTCGCGTCATCGCGTGATATTGACACCTTCGAGGAATGTTCGGTTGTCAGCGCATAATTAGGCATTGCACAAAAGTTGCTTTTTTAGACTCAGCGAACCGATTTCCAGAAAACGAGGATTAATTAAACCTGACTTTATTAAACCAAATACAATTTAGTTAATGTGTTTTAAATTATGTTTATGTCTACATAATTGTTGTGTTAATTAAAATGTACAGTATGACCATTAAATGAAATCGCGAATAAATGTTGTTTTCTTTCGCCTGAAACAAATGGTAAAAAGTCAATATTGTACAAATTAATTGAATTTAATGTATACACCCTAATTTAATTCAAATTAGAGTGGATGCGCCAGTGAATGGTCACTACCCAGTGAATGGTCAGTGCATTGGAACGACAGAGATAGACAATACGTTTTAAATGGGTGACTATTCACTGGTGCAAATCTTAGCTGACCATTCACTGGCACCTTTACCCTAGTCTAATTCGCAAGTCAAAATCACGCGAAAACAAATGATTATTTACAAATGTACAAATTCAATGTAAATTTTCTAGTGGGACGTAATTAATTCTTGTATGAGAAGTTCCTTTCCGAGCCTTATTCGGCGTTGATAGTACCGACAGTCTTTACTCCGAATCCTCGCTTTCGCTGTCGCTGTTCACTGTCAGGGTTTGAATCATCTTCTCCAATTCGACTTCAGATGTCTCGCGCTCATTTTTCAAAATAGATTTGCACATCACTGTTATCGTGTGCAGTTTCTGTTCGTCCAAAGCATCCTGAATGAACGCCCAACATTGCTCTAAATACTCAAGAAGGTCCAACTCGTGAGCTAGATCATTTGTTTCGATGGTCGTTTCTGCTAAATCTGAAAGTTGTTTCGTATTTAAAAACATATTTTACATAACATAATTTGTTATCTACACAACCTACACACAAAATTAACTTTTTCGTGCTTGCACAACCCGGTAATTTGAGCATGCGGAAAAGGCCCTTGGGCGCAAAATGCAATTTTCCACGGGCCACTTTTCAGCCCGTGAGCAAAGCTTACTTAATGGGCTTTGCTCATTAACCACTTTGCTCCCTCTACGTGCACTCAAAACGTTCATTTTTTTATGCAGGTAAAACAAAAAATATCGTTCGCACCTCGGACAAAAAACCTACTTTGTGCCCTTGCTACATAATATACTATTTAAATACTCTGTAAAAATTAATAAATCAAAATTTCCTTTTTTTAAAGAAATTGAATGTAATAAAAAGAAATTCATGTATTTTATAGTCCAATTTATTTTGGTTTCTTTCCATTACTTTCAGTTTGTTAAAAAAATAAATAGGAATGGAGAAAATTTCTATTTTATATTTTTTCCTGATAAATATGATATGTTCATTTTTAAATATACATTATACTTTGTTTTAATGATGATAAATATTGAAATCGTACTTTTATCTAGGAGAGATAATTATATAATATTTGTGTAATATTACCAGTCTTAAGAGCGACCATGAATGCTGGCACTATAGCAATAACGTCAGTTTCATAGTACCCTCTATTTTTAAGGAACCACATCATGATTTCGACACCCATGCCGATGCATTCCGTTGATATGCTCTTCATCGGGACTGTGAAAGCTACTGAAAACGATTTCAGTATCATCTCCAACACCTTGATTGCGTTCATATATACCATCTCATTCTCGAACCCCGTATCTGTTTTGAACTTTTCTGTGCTGACAATGTGATTGAAAATGGTCAACCAATTTCTCAGGATATTTAACTCGCTATTTGTGTATCCCACACCGCCAGCAAATAACTGTTTGAAGCACTCAAAAATAGATAACATCAATTCTTCAGTGTCGAACCACTGTTCCAGAAGGTTCTTACTTTCAGAGGACACCGCGGAAACCTGCTCCACGAGTTCCAAAGAAATTGTCAATAATTGGTCTGAAATGAAAAGTAGTTTATTCAGTTTTATTCTGTATAGACAACTTGTCAAAGAAACTGAATTGAAATTGATTTAAAAAAATGTTTAAATGAATAATCAATCAATGTTAATTTTTAACGATAATTAATAAAACTTGTGAAGTTGGTGAGTATTTATTTGACTTAAAGTACCATTTTTGGAGCTTGCTAAAATGAAACATATAGAGCTGCCAAAGAGGTCGAACTTCATGAACTTTTCCCACCAGGGGGAGTTTTCGTTTATCTGGAAATCCCACATTACACATTTCAAGATGCGAACAACATGAAATATCGTTTGTGGATCATTATTGTTGAGATAATGGAAAATACATTCGACTAGATTGTCTTGTTCATATAATTTTTGCACAGCTTCAGTCTGGCAGCAGAGATTGCCTACGATTCCTAAAAGTATTTCCTGAAATGTAAAAAGAAAGATTTTGTATAAGAAGCTTGTAAAAAATCTACTCTTTATCAATTACTTGCTATCGCTTCCAATGGACTTTTTTTAAAGAACATAATAACATATTTTATAATAGAATGAAATTTTATTTCTTTGCAATTTTTATGTCATAAATATACTGCTTCCGTTTCATAGAAAAATGGAAAGCAATTAAAATACATATGAAGGTAACTTCTTTCAATTTACATTGAATTTCATTAAAATAAAAGTTAATTAAAATGAATAGGAATTAATTCTTATTGATTTTAATGCATGAGGTTTCTATTTTGTATTTTTTGCAGGGAAAACTTATATTTCACCCCACGTCGATAAGAAACTCAATTTCCCACCCTTAAAACCAGGAGGGAAATGGCCAATTCCCTCCTACTTTTCAGGGAGGGAAATCGAGTTTCCTGTGCACTTGTTGTGAAAAATATTGTACGCAACACCGTGGGAAATGCGATTCCTGACTCGTTCTTTGCAACACTCGGCTCTGCCTCGTGCTACAATACACTTGTCATGAATCACCTATGTCAGGAATCACGCCCTAGTTGTGTAATATACTATTTCTGAATTGTCTTAAAATATAGAAAATCTGAATGATCTGACATACTGATAGTCGTGGGTTCGTTGTGGCCCTTAAAATATAATCAATTACTTGGAAAAAATCAAAATTTAATAGATATAGTGCCACATCCCTGTCTGCAGTCGTGTCCCATAGTATACATAACTGGGCTTCTACTGGTGGCGTAAAACCTTCATCTGTTACCTGCAAGAAAATTGGAAAATTATCAGATTTTCACAATAATATTTAATCAATATAAACAATACTTTTTATTAAACATTGGTACAAATACAACTATATTTCAAAAATGAAAATAAAAATATTCTGCCATTATAGCTCACACATTTTTTAGAATTATGATTGAATTGACATTTAATTATAATAAATTAAAAATCAATCAACTATGTAACATAGAGTGAGCTGTGCACAGATCCAAATTTCTCACGCTGAAACATTACCTCTATCAATGTCTTTAAAGTATTAATTATCCAGCTAGAGCTATAAACAGTATCGCCGATGGTGTCTCCTTTCATAATGTCCCGTTCTGACTCATTTAATTCTTGCGATTCGAGCATTGTAGAGTCATTGTTCGACACGTTGTTGGGTTCCTCGAAAAACTTATTTTCACCTACCGAGGAGTCGTTCCGGTCGTTCATTATTCTCACTTCTTTATTTTCACCTTCAAAACGAAAGATAACGAATAAAGCGACTTTTTTTGCTTCACACAATCTACTTTGTGATTGTGAAATATACAATAAAATCTGAAAAGCAGTTATTTGACACATAAAATACCAGTTGTTGTTGCCTTGAAAACCCCGGAACAAGTACAAGGGGAATAGGTTAGGGAGGCTAAGATTAGCGCGAATTCACGAGCTGCTGTGATTGGCCGTCACGTTTGCGCGCGAAATCGCAATGTCTAATATCGCGCGATCCATTGACATGAAATGTGATAAAAAACCTAATTCGTACGTGACTCAATATATTCCCAATATATTTTTAACACATTCCCAATATATTTCAAAAATTAGGAATATATTCCTATTTTCACTAGGGTTGAGTTAAATTAAAAAAAAAAAATTAAAAATAAGACAGCTGATATTTGTATTATTGATTTTATTATAAACTTTTCTTCATATTAAACTTTCGTGCCATTAACAATTTTAATTTACATAAAACGGTTTTCAATTGGGATTTGATAATGGTTGATACGTCAACTGGACTGGATTTATTTTCAATGTCTTTTAGAGTAGATGTACAGATTATTAAAATATTGTTTAATTAAGTTGGTTACACATCTAAAAGTCAGTTCATTAAATTATATCAAAAGATGTTTTAAAATACTTTAATAAACTTTTATAATAATATCTCAAACCCCAATAATTGAAATGATGATTCTAACAAAGTTTTTTTTAGTTTATTGATACATTAATCAACAGACTGAGAAATGCTTTTACTATCTTTTGAGTACATTAATGAACGTTTCTCTGGGAATCGCCACCTTTCCAATCATCTTCATGTGTTTTTTGCCCAGTCTTTGCTTTTCAAGCAACTTCATTCTCCTTCTGATATCCCCGCCGTACTGTAACAAGACATAAATTTGATTTACTTAGTGATTTTGAATGTCCAAAATTATATTAAAAGTATAGGTATTTATTAACATTTTTATATAACACGAAATGTCAAATTTCATATTTTTACTTATACTAATTATATATTTTATTAGACATTAGATCGAAGTACCAATTTCGCTGTGACGTCTTTCCTGTAGGCTTTCAAATTTTCCCGGGCAAGTACTTTTGAACCAACTACAGCTTGAATTGCTATTTCGAATTGTTGGCGGGGAATAATATCCAACAGTTTTTCACACATATGCTTCCCAAAATTTCGCGCTTTGCTTGCGTGTACTACTGTAGACAGTTCTTCAACGGCTTTTCCATTTAATAAAATAGACAGCTACAAACATTAATTTTAAGGTGAAATTCATATAATTATGGGCTACCCATTAGCCTTGAATCAATTCAAATCAGTTTCAATAGCAAATTGCAAAATAATATTCATCAATTAAAAATGAGTAAATCAAAATGGCGACATAATCAATGAAGAAACATCCAGTTAGATACAATTTAATTCAATTTACCACCATATTAATTTACAATTTAATACAAATACTTACAATTAGTTGTTGTAAAATACTAATTTCTTAGTGGTCGTAATTAATTCCGATTTCACACAGTTTACATATTTGTATTCAAATTGGTAATGTGTCCATTTGCAATGGGAAATTATTGATTTAATTCTTGACTACTGGGTAATTTGCCTTAAATCAATGTAAAAAGGTGCAAATAGATTGCTACATTTTTGTACACATTGATAATACGTGTATTATTTAAATGTATGAATGTCATACTTTGACAACATTTGACTCCTGGTACCCATGATCTTCATAATCGAAACTTGCGTAACCAGAACTGATCGACTTCAATGTGTCGTGAAAATCTACGATCACTTCGTTCAGTGGCAAAACAAATTGTACAATCACTCTATTGTTATCAATATTTTTGGTCGACTTTTCAGTTCCTCGTCTTTCGGCACAAAGACTGTAAATGGCTCCCAGTTTGTCCACTAAAAGCCAGCCAGATTATACGCTGATCAAATATATCTTATTGAAAAAAAGATAATTAATCTTATGTAAATGTGCATCGTACCAGGACATATTATGGTGCCAAGAACCATAGGTTCATACAAGGCTTCAATGTTCTGTACATTTGGGAAATCTGCAGGGTTATTAAAGATCACTTCCCGTGATTTGCCTTTGTTGGTTTTCGTCTCTTTGAGTAAAGCTTTATACACTACTCCTGGAGCAGTCAAAATGGGCAACGTGCCGTATTCTTGTTCCAATCTCTGGGAGAAAACTTCCATGTGAAGAAGACCGAGGAATCCCAGGCGCCAACCCTGACCCAGAGCTGGACTGAAATTGTATTTATTGTACTTGCATAATTATAATCTATGTCAAATCGGCTGATGAAAAAGCCAACCTTTTCGATTTACTCACAGATCATAATTTATATTTATATTCATATAAAAACAATTAGGAAATCGTTTATTTGACTGTTAGTTAAAATTATATGATATATTTAGAAATAGCCCTTGTGTCTTCGTTGCATATGTGAAATAAACAAACCTAGACTCTCTTTCCACAGTGACTGCACTGTCATTTAAAGCCAGTTTAGAGATTGCATTATTCAGATCTACATGCTGACTCTGGTCCATAGGATAAACTCCAGCAAACACCACTGATTTTGGAACCTTGAAACCGGGCAATGATTCTACAGGGTGGTCTTTTAAATGTAAAGTATCGCCCATGTGTGCTTCAGCCACAGATTTCATATTGCAAGATAAACATCCAACTTGTCCCGCATAACTATACAAAAAAAACATCACTATTCTATTCTAATTTAGTCTAAACACATATTCATTATCTCCTGACAGTAAAACTCGAGGTAAAGTAGATATTTGCATTTTAAAAAATATATAAATCTACATATAATTTGGATAATAATGATGAATCCTTCAACACTGGATTCTTTAAAGGTGTGCTAAAAAGTAAAATACTATCCAATGTATGATACTCACAGAGTGTTTACCAGTTCCTCCTCCGGCCTCAACAGATTCAAAGTTGACACTTTATATGATTTCCCTGAATGCACCAAGGTGATCTCCTGTCCCACTGATATAGATCCCTCCTTGATACATATCAGAACTATAGTTCCCTTATAAAGGTCGTACCAGCTATCAAAAATAAACGCCTTAAGAGGTTTTGTTCTATCTACAACTGGAGGGGGAATCTCCCGGACCACCCTCTTTAGTAACTCATCCACATTGGTTCCAAGCTTAGCCGACACTCGAGTGATTTGCTCCGGTTCAAATTCGAACAACGTCTTTAATTCAGTCGTCACTCGTTCTGGATCAGCATTCTTCAAGTCTATTTTATTTATCACAGGAATGATGGTCAAATCTTGTCCAAATGCCAGGTAGAAGTTTGCCACTGTCTGAGCCTGAAAGTCAACGTGGAGAGTGTAATCCGTCAAATTTTGAAACACTTTTTTAGATAACAATTTCTGTTTTACAAACACCAATTTATGTAAACAATTCTGCAAGTTATTTTTACAAGATTTCTGGAATTTCTTAAGTGTTCTCAGAAATATTTTGATACTTCTTAGAGGAGAATCGTTTTTTCACCTGAACACCATCATTTGCATCAACGACCAAAATGACACCTTCACATGCAGCTAATGATCTAGAGACTTCTGTAGAGAAATCCACGTGACCTGGAGTGTCGATTAGATTTAGCAGATACTGCTCATTGTTATAAGTGTAATTCAAAGAAGCGGTTTGAGCTTTGACAGTGATGCCCCGTTCTTTTTCTACTTTCAGTTTGTCGAGTACCTGAGCGCCAGAGTTTGTTTTTATGGCTCCTGTCATTTCGAGGATCCGATCAGCCAGAGTGCTCTTTCCATGATCTACATGCGCGATTATGCTGAAGTTACGGATCTTTTCTACTGGAGTTGGATAGTCTTTGACAAGATCGGGTCGTACTGAGTATTTTCTGGTACATCGGATTAAGACCCTGAAATGGAGAACAAGTTTTTTTTATTATAAATGAGAAGAGTATGGTAATTCTAAAATAAAATATAATACAAATATAATACAAATATAATAAAAAACATTAGGGTTCCTTAATCAAAGTTTTATGACATGATTATTCTTGATTTCTAATTATTGGTTTGACAAGATCTAACATTAGTGAATCAATTTTGTCAAAGATAAATATTGTCATTTTAATTGACATGTTAAATAAAAACAAGAAACAAAACACTTTAAAAACAACTCCACAAATACAGTGGACCGTCAGCAATGCACTCATACTCACATAACCGATCCCAATTTCCCGATTTCATCTTTCCCCAGAAGCAATCTCAACAATCTCGAAGTCATGTTTTTGACATATTTTAACTCACTGTGTTTATCATGCTCAAGTTTCCATACAGTCGTGCCATGTCCTCACTAACTCTTTCTAAATTTCAGTCCGGTGTGCGAGCAGCGTATCGAATCGAATCGACTCACGACTACATTCACACACATCCCTTTTTTCTCTATAGATCAAATCTGGCGGCAATATTTTGAATTTGAATCATAACCACTTTGATTCAAACTGACACAGATCAGTGAAAACAACAACAATATATAATTAAATTGTAAACGTACTGTCATGATTTTAGTTTCTGGAATCCTGATAATTTCCTGAAATTAATTTGCCGTACGATGATTTTCTTCATTCATCGTCGCACGGCATCACTTTAATAGTCAATAACACATCAATTTCTAATAAAAACAGTTTGAAAACAATCTTCCACATTTTTGTCACTTATCAACAATTGATGTTTATTCTAAAACCCTGATTAATGAATTAAAATTAGGCGACCTAATTTCACTAGCTGTGCGACTTATTTTGTCAACAATTGACCTAACCTATCTCGCAGTGTCACTCGGTTCACCTGAGGCAGTATGTCGTGGAAAACCGTGCGGTCTTTTACATTTTTCTACAGGAACAGTTTTTCCCGCAGTTTATGTGACCCGTCGGTAACTGTAGGCCGAAACCGGTCACCGTATATCCTGAATATCTGTTTTGATGGACCATTCAGGGTAAGTGCGAAATCGTTCAGCGATGACGTGCCGATTGGAGTGGACCCGAACGCGAAGCCCAGAACGAATCGCCGAAAAACCGTAGAATTGCCAAAAATCATGCTGCTGGATGATCAGGACAAGCAGAGCACGACGACTGTGGATATGGCAACGAAAATAGCCAAGTCAAAAGGCATGAAACTGGTGAAAACGAAGGATGCGACCGACTTGCAGAAGGTGGCTTTTGAGAGATGTTTTTATTTGCGAAAAAATGACAAGTAGTGTTGTAAATGATGGGTAGATAAGGATAATGGTTGGAATTATTTTCTGACAGCCAAATTCATATTAATTTGGTAAATATTATGTAAACATTATATAAATGTTGGCTAGTATTATATAAACACTATTGTCCTTTTACTTATTTTAAATTAAGTTAATAAACAGTTTAAGTTAACATTATTTCATTATGTTTAATGAAATGATTGTAATTGTATACTTGTTAATTTTTTTTTTTAATTTCAAATTTAACAATTGCTGGAGTAAGGAATGTAAGGATAGAACATGCCCCAATGGAACCAAAAGTTCAAAAAAAGGTTGGTGAACATTTCTATTAAAGTTGTGTGAACTTTCCTGGAGCGTTTCAGACGTTCTGTAAAGGTTTATGCAACGTTAAAATTCCCAATAACAAATTGTCTGAAACATTCTCTAAACGTTTATGGAAATCAGAGATGGGTATTTTTCCCAATTATCCATTACCCATTACAATGTAATTCCATTACAATCAATTACACAATAATCAATTGCAATGTAATCAATTACTGTAATCGATTACACTGTAATCGATTACACTGTAATCGATTACAGTGGAATCGATTACAGTTTAATCGATTACAGTGTAATCGATTACAGTGCATTACATTAATAACATGTAAGATTGTTTTAAAAAATGTGTCACTCGAATACAATTGTACCTAACTAATTTATTTATTAGACTTGCCCATGAACCCTGTTCAAAGATATTCGCTCATATAAGATGGTCCATATGTGTTCACATATGATTTGAGGTTAAACATTTTTTTCAACCTTTTTTCATTATTTTTTTATTTTTTGAACATGTTTTGAAGCGATGGAATAGAGTTAGAACTATTCAGACATGTTCAAATTGTTCGGTCTCCCTCTCTCGGTCTCTTGTAGATCTTGTAACATTTTTACGAGTATTTGAATCGAAATTCCGGAGAAAGAAAAATCCGCCGCCGCTGAGAATCGAACCCCCCAACCGAACCCGACCCGACCATCCTACCTGATACGCGCCTACTTTAACCACACGACTACCAAACCCTTGTGCTCAGGCAGTGTTAAATGACAGACGTCCGTCACTTCCGCGAGATCTTATGTACGCATGGATTAGTAATTAATGATAAGTGAATACAAAATTAATGAAATGTGAATGAAATGTGAATGAAATGTGAATGAAATGTGAATCAAATGTGAATGAAAAATGAATGACATGTAATAACACCTAATCGTAGCCCCTCATGATATTAATCTGTCTAAAACGTTACTAAAATCATTCCTATCGTAATCATTAAAAAAAGAAATTGTGATCATGATATTATTTTCTATCAAAAAATACATGTGGCTACTCGCATCTCTCTCTGGTCTCATCGGTCACGAGTCACGGGATACGGTTGTGATGGGTCGCACGCGTCACGGATCACGGATTGTGTGAGACACGGGTAGCACGGGTCTTGAAATCCATGGATCACGAATGAAATGGGTCGCGGATCGCACGGGTCACAGATTTGACGGATCGCACGGGTTTCGGAATTCACGGGTCACGGGTCGTACTGATCTCGGAATTCATACGATCACATTTCATTCACATTTCATTCACATTTCATTCACATTTCATTCACATTTCATTCACATTTCATTCACATTTCATTCACATTTCATTCACATTTCATTCACATTTCATTCACATTTCATTCACATTTCATTCACATTTCATTCACATTTCATTCACATCCCAGTCAACCAGATTTTTTTCTGTGACATTACAGTGATGTCACGTGTGAGTCACAAGTTAGTCACATGTGAGTCACCTGTGAGTCACACGTGCGTCACAATTTCCGCCTCACTGGAACTAAAATATGACTAAAATTTTCACGTTAGTGTGACTATAATGTGACTTTCAATATAGCTTTAATGATATAGAATAGTACAAATTTCGCCGCCAGGCGGCGCAATTATTACATAGTACATCAACTCCGCAAATGGAGCGACTGGATGAATGTATATATGTAGATGACTTCTTAGACTTGTCTAGGAACCCGTTTATCACCAGGAGTCATTTTACGGTCACATTTTCGAA
>JABFPB010005418.1:0-13358 GCA_022817645.1 Ceratoteleas bidentatus
ATTATTTATAACAGAATTAACATTAAAAAATATATGTATGAATTCCAAAAAGCTTATTCCGAAGAAAGTACCCAAATGTACAATAAATCTTTGTAATTATACAATTATTTCTCTTGGCACCCCAAATTTACGGCCCTTCACAATGCAAATACCTTAAGGGGGTTATAGTAGTCAAATTAGCAACTAAATAGTAAAACATTTTAAAGTTCAAATAGGAATAAAAATGAATTCCTAAGGTCTAATTCTTAAAAGTGTTATAATAGTCAAATTAGCAACTAGTAAAATATTTAAAATGAAAATAAATCGGCCAAAACTGTAGAAAGCTTCATCAATTCGATTGTTCGTATCTCATTAAGTTTATTTCTTTATTTTTGTATTTAATTACCAAGGTAAAGTGCAATATTAGTAACAATTTGACCCAAGCAGTACTGTTTCTGTCTCTCTCTAACACATTGTGAGCAATTGCGAATTGTACGTTTACATTGGAATATTTCTTTTATTTAGCCCGTAACAATATTTTTTTACAGTAACGAATTCTATAAAGCTTTCTCTATAATATATCAGTTTTTCGACAATATCTTAATACTTTGCTATAATATCCTTAATGGCGGGGGATTTGGGAATTTGAATTTGAGAATTTAAGAACGTTTAGGAATTTCTGGTATTTGAGATGACGAAGACGAAGGGACGGCAAAATGGTAATGAACAGTCTGTTGGAAAAGTTGGTTTTGAAATAGAAGGAATTTGAGATTTTAATGTTGGGGAATTTAGGAATTTGAAGATGCGAATTTGAATTAATGAAGAGTCTGTTAGAGAAGTTGGTTTTGGGACAGGGAAAATTTGGGTTTTGAATGTTGGGGAATTTAGGAATTTGGAAATGAGAGAAAGAACGATTTCCGAAAAAGTTAGTTTTTCATATTAAGATCTGTTTAATTAAAAACTTCTTGTCTAAAAACAGTATTTTTGCACTATTAATTGGAATTTTAGAGGGCAATCTGGAGCCAGAAAGAAAAATGGGGAATGTGACAATATAGGATTGATATATTGAGATAAATAAAAGTGGGATTTGGATTGGTTTAAGTGGATTTCGGTTTGTCCCGAACATGCTTTTATTTCATGCATGCAGAATAGGAGTGAGGCAGGTGGAAATCGCCGTGCTTGTATTCCGAAAAATAGTGTAAGCGTTGAAGGTAACAGGTGTTCCTCGGAGAATACTAACGCTGAGTTTTTAAAAACTAGAAGTGTCATAACATTTTTATTTACTGAATTAATTATTATATATGCACTATCTTTTTTGAGTACCTCGTTCATGGTGTATAAAATGTCATAAAAATGCGAGAATAATGAGCTGTTACTCTTATTAGAATTATTAATATTTAAAAAAAACATAAATTTGTATATCCAAATGAACAAAAATATGATTTGCGACAAATTATGGTAATATGTTGAAAAAATTAATTATTAATCAATCTCTTTATTATAAACAAATATATTTAAACGAAAATATATTTATAATATTTCACAAAAATGTCAAGAAATTCACAATATTTTTTATTATATAGATAAATAATACCCCCATATAGACATCGAACGTGGAATCCATGTGGATTCTACGGGGACGAACATTCGGACGTAGATTCGACGGAGATTCCACGTCGAATCTACGGGTTTTAGAGGTAAATATGTCTGTTAGGGCAGTTACTTCATCATATGCTGTTCGCGCTAAAAAAAAATTAAAATCGCGACTTGTTTGCCAATGGATCAAAATCTCGTCGCCCTCTTACATTGTGCCAAACGCTGCAAGACTGCCACAATGTTGGATACTTGGTCTGCCCGTTTTGCCGCTGAAAATTGCAATCGCGAATGTCAGGCGCACCCACCCGGCTGACGGATTCGCTGGCACCGGCATCGCGTTGGTCTAAATACACATTGACAGCGGCGTAGGCTCGCGATTTAATTTTACAATGCGTTTGATTAATAATAGACGCGGAGTGTAAAATTACGCGACTTGGACTCGTACGCGTGCTGCTGAAGCAACTTGATTTACTCATTTTCACTTCGAAAAAACGCCGAGACAACGGCAAATAGTTCACTGATTAAACTGGTGGCGAATTTTCGCGATCAATTTTTTTCGAGGAGAAAATATAAAAATATATGCTTCTATGGGGTTTTTTCAGTATCTGAATCCAAATTCAAGGTCAAATTAAAATTTATTTTGCGATATTTCTGGGTCGCTGCACTGAGAAAGCTAATACGTAAAAGTTACGAAAACTTCGTACCATTTACGATATATCTCGTAACTTTACGATATAAAGCTAGGAATGTTTCGTAGTTTTTATGGTAAATTTCGTAAAGAGTACACATTTTTTGTAGCTTTTACGATATATTTCGTAAAGAGTACGAATTTTTCGTAGCTTTTACGATATATTTCGTAAAGTTTACGAATTTTTCGTAGCTTTTGCGATATATTTCGTAAAGAATACGATTTTTTCATAGCTTTTACGATATATCTCGTAACGTGTACGAATTTTTCGTAACTTTTACGATATATTTCGTAAAGAGTACACATTTTTCGTAGCTTGTACGATATATTTCGTAAAGAGTACGAATTTTTCGTAGCTTTTACGATATATTTCGTAAAGAGTACACATTTTTCGTAACTTTTACGATATATTTCGTAAAGAGTACGAATTTTTCGTAGCTTTTAGGAATTAGTTTTCTCAGTTTGATAACGAATAAGGTATCAGAATTTTTAATTCAAACAAAAAAGGGTACAATATCTGTGGCAGTGTATTTTAGGATGGTTTTCTGGATGGTTGATAACAGATTTTTAGAAATCAGATTTTTTATATTTTCCTGCGATATTAAAAACCCTAGTTCTATACTAGTTCATCAATCTTCATTTTTTTCGAAGCCCTAAAAGAACTGCCGGTAATTTAGCGCTTTCGTTTGTTGTCGCGCGCGGGATTTCGCGAATTTCGTGTGACTCGTTGCGATGACGTCCAAGCACGTTGCGCCGGTTTCGTCGAGATTGATTTGTTTTTAGGCGACACACAATTTATGACGGGCTCGGGTGTTTTGGGAAATAAGCGAAAGGTGGTAACGAGTGTTCTGTTCTCTTGATATAAGATTTATTCGTTTGTAACTCTTTGATATTTATGTTTCAAAATGTTCAATATTTGCAGTTTTACAAATATTGCAAAAACTGCAAAAAAGAATATTTTTAATAGTTATTCTTTCAAAATCAAATATGTTCAATATTGAATTTACTTAAAATTGACTCAATATCAAAGATATTTAATATTCTTGGATTTGATTCTTCTTCGGTATTAAATGATTCAAAATTTTTTTGAATATTCGTTAAGATACAAATTAAAAAAATTATCGATACTAAAAATTAATCAAAACAGACAATTTTTTTAATTGATGCATTCGAAATATTGATTTCTCTTTTGAACTCAATGTCAAGAATTAACTCAACAATTCTACACTTCGTAAGCTACACCTTCCACAGGAAGAATCGTTGATGGTTGTAATCAAAACTATAATTCGCACTAAACATCCAACTGTCTTATTGCCACGTCAACTAATATTGGCAACCCGATTTCCGTAAGTAATTGATAGCCCCGGCACTCTATTTCCGGGACTCGTCAAATCAATATTCGCGACTCTACACTGTTAAAAATGTACTGTTTGAGTGAAAATCCTAATCTTTTTGAGGAACTTATAATCGAGTCAAAAAGAATCGCATTGAGACGATAGTACATATTAGTAATTCATTGCAACAGCATTTTTCACGTAAAAAAACGAAACTGCAAAATTAGAAATTTTCTCTTAATACAACTTCTGAATTGAAAGAATGACTCATTAAGTGTGTAACTTTATTTATTGTAACTTTAATTAGTATACGTGGAAGATATTTATTAAATAATATTGAAATATAACTAAATTGAACTTTTACATCAGAAAATTGTTTTTATTTCATATTAAAAATCAACAAAAATGCAAATGAATACATACAATGTCGTTTTTGTCTGTACTTCTGGTTGTGAAAACTGTCTCATTAATTATTTAATATTTTATTTCATGAAAAATGTACATATTATCAAATCATACTTTTATATCATTTCATACTTGTTTCTATTTTTATTATAAATGTCATCGCAAATGCTTTAAAAGGTTTCAGGTTAGTTTTATCTGCACGAAAATCAGTGTCACTTCTGATGAAATACTTGAAACAGACATTTGCATTATTTTAATGCAATTGACTAGTTTTTCGCAGTAGTTTTACCCTGAAACTATTGGAGGTTTGTCTATATGCATATTACTTTTGGAAAATTATTGAAAGGAAATTTGCTTTGCCACGATCACTATCATAATCTAAAATGATACAAACATAAATGCGACATAAATGCGACATAAATGTCACTATACATGCGGCATAAATGTCGCCATAGATGCGACATAAACGTCACTATACATGCGGCATAAATGTCGCCATAGATGCGACATAGATGCGACAGACGTACAACATAAATTCCGCAGATATGTGGCACATGTGTCACATCTATGTCGCATAAAGGTGGTATATATGGCCATCTATATTATAACCCGAATCAAATATGCGATATATGCGACATACGTAAAACATATTTGCAACATAAAGGCGATATAAATGTCGCTATAGATGCGACACAGATGCGACTTACGTACTACATCTATGCGACAAATATGCGACAAATATGCGACATAAATGCGGCATAAATGCGACATAAATGTTGCTATACATGCGGCATAAATGTCGCCACACATGCGACAAAGATGAGACATATATGCGATATAGGCGACATAACTGCGACATAAATGCGATATAAATGCGACATAAATGCGACATAAATGCGATATAAATGCGACATAAATGCGACATAATTGCGATATAAATGGGATATAAACGCGATACATAGGACCCTAATAAATAATATTTACAAGAGCCCAGGCGGAAACCGCGAGCCGCATAAAAACGCGCCACTCGCTTTGGTATTTGCGTGAAATAAACAGCGCGCCATAGTGAGCGCGAGAAGTCACGTAGCGGGCATGTATCGACGTCGCGCGAGTAAATGACTACTCGGCTGCGGTTAGGAAATGTTTGTCTCATCGAGCGATTGCGTGAAGGGCGACGTACACAGCCGCGTTTTTACGTGCACACGGACGCGCGTGTCTGCGTGCGGCCGTTGCAGGTATACGTCGCGAGCGCGCGCTTATCGGCACGAAAAATCTCGCAGTTCGCCGACAAAAAAGGCCACGCGTATGGGTTTATTATGTACGCCTAATCCCCGAGAAAGTGCCTCCGAGCGCCGCCGAAAAAAGGAGCTCGACTCAGCGAAACTTCTCCTTTTTTTCGCCTTACCCCCCCTCCCCCTCCCCCTGTCCCCCTTTTTCGGACGTTTCCCTCGGGCGAACAGAATCGCGATCGCCCGGCCGCCCAAGTAAAAATGAACATATGTGTCGCATATGTGTACATATGTGTGGCATATGTGTACATATATGCCACATATATGTAACATATATGTCTACATATAGGCGCCATATATGCACACATATACGTGGCCTATATGTACATATATGTGATATATGTCTGCATATATGTACATATATGTGACATATAAGTCTGCATATATGTACATATATGTGACATATATGTCTGCATATATGTGACATAAATGCGAAATAAATGTCGCTATAGATGCGACATAGATGCGACATACGTACAACATATATGCGACATAAATGCGACATAAATACGACATAAACGCGACATAAATGCGACATTAATGG
This sequence comes from Ceratoteleas bidentatus, assembly GCA_022817645.1. Classification (NCBI taxonomy): domain Eukaryota; kingdom Metazoa; phylum Arthropoda; class Insecta; order Hymenoptera; family Scelionidae; genus Ceratoteleas; species Ceratoteleas bidentatus. Next base: position 5,836 of record JABFPB010005418.1, read on the forward strand.
GGCATAAATGTCGCTATGGATGCGACATAGATGCGACATACGTACAACATATATGCGACATATATGCGACATAAATGCGTCATTTTTACCTGGGCGCATTATAATTAGTCCTTAGCCCAGATTTTGAATTATCGGCCGGATAATTGCCGAGGCTCGGCGCGGACAATGTTAAATTTACGCGCGCGCGGCCATTGTCGAGCGGTGTTATTTTTACGATGTGCGCCGCGCGAACAGCGAGGCGACGAGGCCCGCGAGGAAAGCGAAGCGCCTCGTCGCTTTTTGCGCGCGTTGGTTATTTGCAACGCCCCGGCCGCCGCGGTTTCCGCGATCGCCAAAAATAAATCGCGGTCGCGCCGCAACCGCCGCTGTCACTCGCGCGCCACGCTTTTTCGCAATCCCGCGCGGCCACGCTGATTTACGCCGATTTCGCGGGACGCGATCCGCCGGCTTTGTCGAGCGAAACGCCGAGCGACGTTTTGCGCCTTTCACGATTCGACGGCGGCGGCGGACATTTTTTTTCGCGGTTACGTGACTTGTTTTGGACTGGTGTCGGTGGGAGGGGATTGGGGAGAGAGTATTTTTGAACATGGGCGGAGGTAAAAAATTTGGATTAGTGTTACGAACTTGGTCACGAAAATGCGACCGTTTTTATCAAGTTTTGATCTTTTTTGGTTGTGAACTGATGGTGATTAGATCAAATTGATCAATGGTTGATGAATACTGGTCAATAAGTGATGAGTTTATAAAAAAGAGCACATTCAATTTCGCATCATTGGCCCAAAACATCAAATCATAAAATGTTATAAGAGATGGGACTGGTCTTTATATGACCATAAATGTAATGATATTGTTTTGAATATAAATACAATGTGTGAACAATTGAAAAAATTGAATGTTTAATTTAGATACAACAATGAGTAAGTGATGTAAATGAAATGTAAAATTAAAATTTGAATTATTTCTTACATCAGATTCTTTGAAGTAGATAAAAATGTTATACGAGTAGGGACTGGTCTTTATATGACTATTGACATGTATCATAACTATAGCATTTTTATGAATCTTTGCATAAAAAAAAATTGTTTACAACTTACTTATAAATCATTTTCCTATTAAAATCCGTCGCTAAAAGGGTTAATACCCTCCCAAATCATTCGCTTTGTTCTCATTCGAACCATACATACAAAGAATCCCGCCATTTCATTATCAATGGCTTTCCAGTCAATATTTTCAGCGCAATATTTGCGCCGTTTGGCATCGCGGTCTGTCAAAACATTGTTGATTTGTCGCCGCGATCGACTTTTCTTCGTGGGAAGTCGTCGATTTTAATTGGCCCGTTTCTTGCCGACTGTTTGATCAAATGGCGTCAACACGCGGGCAGTCGAGCGTAAGCGGCGATCCTTGATTGCTCATCCTGACTATTTCGAGTGCTAAGCCCGACTTAAGGGGGTATACATTTCCATGTGTATTCATCGATCAAAACACGCGCCGGATCGAAAGCGTTATCCTATCTGCGTTGTGAATCGAACGAGTGGAGATCAATGGCGTCGGGATTTGTTGCTGGAATTCGGAGTCGAGTGTTTTAGGTGTCACACTGAGTTATCGTTTGTGAGGAGGAACGGGAGGGAGCCGTGGATTGTTGTGTTGACGGCGATGTGTGGGAAAGTGAGCGCGACTGTGGGATGGGTGGAAAGTTGAAATGCGACGTAAATCCGGGAATCTGAGGTTGGCAAATGCTTCGCGTTTGATGGGTTAATAGCAATTGCTGACTCGATATGGTTCTCGTGTCAAGCTTTTCTTTTTTTTTGCTTTTATTACCTTCGAATTTACTATCGAAGGCAAAAAGAGTAAATAGAGGTTTGAGTTAAAAGTTAAAGTTGGAAAGTTAGGTCTGTAAAAGAATAGTGCAATGTTTAAGAACAATAGTTATTGAAGATTTTCGATATATATATCGAAATATATTTCGTTTAATATATAATATTAAACGAAATCTTCAATATTGACTCAATATCGAAAATCTTAAATATAGACTTACAAACTAAAAAAACGAAAAAGAGAAACAAACATAGAAAAAAAAGAAGGAATAAAGAAGCAATCAATTCCAGGGCTTGAAAATTCAGGAATTCTGAAATTTAATTTCTTTTAAATCGTTTCATACATTTCTTTGGATAATCTGAACTTAACTTTTGGACATTTTGGAGTTAATCTTCTAATTAGTCTTCAACATCATCAAAACAATATTTTCTAAAGACTGGTACCCTAAGAGTTTCTAAAGACTAGTACCCTAAGAGATACCCCTGACCAATCTTTGGTTACTGTCTTACCTAAATGTTTGTGTAGTTTGACCCAGTAGCTGTTTGTTTTGATGATTTTGGTTGATTTGACCATTGGTCGTTGCTACTTGTACGGAAGCTGGTCATTGCTGGACCCTACAGATTCATTTCCAAGCACCACAAACTCCGGAAACTATGACCTGGAGATATTTCTTTTCGAACAAACCTTTAGTCAGGTGACCGATTAACTTATCCTTATATTATGACCACCTACCATAATAGGACAATACTATATACCAGATAATCCTAATGTTTCTATTTCTATTCTATTTTGCTGTGACTTTTTCTAATACCATCTTTATGATTTTGACTTTGCCTCATTTATATGAGATCGTATAAATGTGGTCGTATAAATAAAGTATATTTATTTTGTAATATGTAATACTGAGTCAATTAATATTGTAGATTGTCAATAACGAATGATCAAAACTCAGGTATTTCAACATTTTTCGGTATTGATGATTGGTTCCAATTAAAGATTTTCAACACTAGATCAAGCAATATTGAAAAGAATCAATATTAAATAAATCAATATTGTCAATATTGAATTATCGACGAAGAATTCCAACACGGATTGATTCCAATTAAAGATGTTCAACACTGGATCAATCAGTATTGAATCAATCAAACTATACTGAAAAAATCAATATTAAATCAATCAGTATTACACATTATCAATATTTAATTAACTTTTAATTAATGAGATGCCATTCTTTCACTTTTCCTTCAAATTTAGGATTTTCAAAACCAATAAATTCCGAATTATGAACCTTAAAACGGTACACTGTTAATAATCATTAATATTAAAGATGTCAAATACCCCGCTCGACTCAATATTAAGTCATTATCAACTTCACTTGATAATGTCTTGTCCACAGCATCCGATAATCAATTAAATCCAGCAAAATCCAATTCAAAGGGATTACAAGAACAATTTGAAAAAACGATCTGCAAATTGTAATAAATTGGAAATACAAATCTACAAATTGTAGGTAATTGGAATAAATGGCGACCAATGAGAAATCAGTATTTTGACAGAATGAATTGAAAGTTATTGGAATAAATTTTAAATGAAAATGGCGGCAGAATCGGACCGGGGACTCCCAAATTGTAATCAATTGTATTAAATTAGAAATCTGCCATCCGATTCAGCCGCCATCTTGATTTATTCCAATTACTTCCTATTCACTCTTCTGAGAATTGGCAGTAATTGGAATAAATTGTATAAATTAACATGGCGGTTAATGAGAAAGTACTGATTTCTCATTGGTCGCAATTTATTCCATTACATACAATTTGTAGAGTTGTATTTCAAAATTATTATAATTTGTAGATAGTTTTTCAAATTCTGTTCCATTCCAATTGGATTTCGCTGGATTTAAGAGTGTTACAGCAGTAAAATTAACAACTAAATAGTAAAGTATTTAAAAATTCAAATAAATCAGCCAAAACTGTAGCAAACTTCATCCATTCGATTTTTCGTGTCTCCTTGAGTTCACTTGTTCATGTTTTTAATTTCTTTACCAAAGTAAAATGCAACATTAGTAACAATTTGACCCAAGCCGTACTGTTTCTGTCTCTGTCTAGCACATTGTGAGCAATTGCGAACTTACATTGGAATATTTCTTTTATTTATCCCGTAACAATATTTTTTCTTTACAGTAATGCATTCTACATACCTTTCTCTATAATATTTCATTTCGACAATATCTTAATACTTTGTGTGGTATATTTTTTCATAAAATTAACCAACAACCTACCCTGCTTCATAAGAGTGTATGTAAAGTAGTTGCTTACGAGGCATACTTTGAAATCATTTTTCTTGAAAATTAGGTCCGTAAGCCCTGATTTTTATTACAGTTTCGGAAAACTTACAATTCAAAATTCATTTTGATTAAAATAAACAAATTCTTTAACACACCCAAAGAAATAGACTGTAAAAAGTACAGTCAAGACTGTAAAAGTTACAGTCATGACTGTAGAATTTACAGTCCTAGATTGTCAATCTGTACAGTCGAAGACTGTAATATAATTTCACAGTCAGACTGTGAAAATTACAGTCTAGAACTGTAGAAATTACAGTCTTAGACTGTAATCTTGGTTTATTCTGGTTTGAGGTTAGACATTTGACTGGTCAATCAATTATCAATTCGAAATATCAGCACTTATTAAAACACATTCTCGTGTTAAAAAAATCAAGAATCGATTAAAAAATCACTTACACAACTGAATCAGGTGACGGATATGTGATTCTAACCTGAAACTCGTTATCAAACAACAAGTAATTATTCTCAACTCGTACTGAAAAATCGTATTGAATTAAATGACTTGCTTTGTTGTGTTTCTTACCTTGGTACAGAATCAGCGGTACAAAACCTAAAGAAAATTGGCAAAACGAGTGTACCGAGCATACGCGTTCCCCGCTTCAATGCATGTCGAACGTTCAAACTACAAATTCGGAACTTGCTCACAAGACCGAACTCCGTAGAAAGCGCGGTATTTTTGAAAATTGGAAAATAACGTTTCGGGTAGTGACGTCTTAAACAACAGTTTCTGTTATCTGATTATCTAAAACATAACAATTTCTGTTATGTTTAGTGAACATGATAACGATTACAGTCGTGCACTGTGAAAGTTACAGTCTAGACTGTAAACTTTACAGTCCAATATTTGTCAGTCTGACTGTATAGTCTAGACTGTAACTTTTACAGTCTAGACTATATTTTTTACAGTCTATTTTTCTGGGTGTAGTAAAATTGACCCCTGCCCCCCTCCCGTGAGGGGATCTCAATGTGGCACTTTTCGTATTGAATAAAATATCGTATGCGTCTCGGGAGAAAAGAGCTTATTCTGACTCGTGTGGTCAAAAAAGTGGCGATCAACTCCACACTCGTAAAAAAGTGGCACTTTTCTCCCTAGTTGAATAATATACTGTTCCCCATTAAGTAAAATGATATTATGTATTTAAATATAATGAAAAATGTAACAAATTTTCATGAATTCATCTTTATGAAATTAATTATATTATTTATAATTTTAGATCTTTTTTATTTAATTATTTAATAATAAATGAAATACTAATATGGATAATTAATCAGCTATTTTAATTTCTAAAGATAAATGAAGTAATCATTTCCGCGAAAAACGGATTTGATTTTTCCATTTAGTTAGAGATGTTGCTGTATATGTTTGTTTGACTTATGTAAATAAGTCATACAAACATCGCCAGGTCGCCAGGGACTGTTCCTGGGAAGTGCCCCGGTTGTATATCATGCATGGGACGGACCCGAGGAAGTGCCCCGGTGTGACATCGTCGCCTGGGACTGACCATGGGAAGTGCCCCGGTGCGACATCGACTCCAGGGACGGACCCTGAGAAGTGCTCCCATGCGACATCGTCTCCTGGGACTGACCCTGGAAGTGCACTGGTGCGGCGTCGTCGCCAGGGAAGGACCCTAGGATGTGCTCTGTTGCGGCATCTCCGCGAGGGACTGACCGTGGGAAATGGCGTCAGCGTTATTATTATTATTTTATTATAATACTGATGATATAAGGATGACGTCTTACGGACTGAACAAGAAGAAGAAGAAGAAGAAATAGAAGAAGACGACGTTTGCCTCAATAAAAAACATCGATTTTCAAGCATCCATATCTTTGCAACCAATGGATCAATTTCGATGAATTTTTTTTCTTTCTACTTAGTTTTATATAGGGGCTACCCGATTGGGAAGTAAAAAGTTATTTTTACCCTGTCGATTGTCAATTTTTTGATGCAAAAATATAGGTTACACTGTAGTGCCTCCTGCCAAGTTTTTTTGTACTTGGCCGGGGACACTACCGTGTCCCCTGATTACCCATAACAATTTTTTGCAAAAAACCATCGCCTTCTATCCATATTTGTTAACTTTAAGTAAAGAAAAACGTCTTGTCATGAGACGCAACATTTTTTTTATTAAATCATTTCTAGGAAAGTTAGTCACCTGTAACACAATCAGTTTTCACGTTTATTTTCACCTGTTATCACCTCACGATGCATCTTGAATGGACTCTCCAAAACAACCGTTGCACGCAGCCGGTGTTTCTGACAAAAATGAAATTATCCCTCGCTCCGGGGAAACGATGTCGATGCGGATGGGAACCGAGCTTTCGGCACTTTTTGTCCATTCACGTTGCACGTAAACGCGTAGCACTTTGTTTCTACCGATCGAACACTGTGTTCGTGTTGTCACTCGCTTCCTTCTTTAGCCCATTTTTCTTCACCAAGTCGCCACAACCGCGAAGTAACGGCATGTTAATAACGACTGTTAATGACAGGTGTTACAGCGTCAGGTTGGAACCATTGTTTGTCCGTGTACCCAGCACCGCGACACATTTTCAATAATTATTGCTTCCTGCGATACAGCGAACGTAATCCGCGATGCTCGCACCATTTTCGTCGGTGAGAAGTGTGTTTATGCTCCTTTAACTTTACTTGGGAAATCGGAAATAATCTTGACAAGGCTTATATTCTTCTGAAGTGCGGTTTCCAAAGATTTTCGCAGATAACAATTCTCTTCACACCAGAAGAAGTGCCTGAATTTTTCAGCAACTTGTGTCATACTCATACTCGAATTAATGATATTGTATAGCAAAATAAATCCGTTTCATTTTATTTCGAAATAAAAATTATTATACATATAATATTTATTATTTTATATTGTTCATACTATTCTATAAATGGGAATACATGTTTGTTTGTTTATTTGTCAGAGCATCACGCCAAGACAAATACTGCAATCAAAATACCACACGCGGAAGTACTAAACTGTCGGGATGGTTACAGGTTATAAAAAAATTAACAGCCTAAGAAATTTTGTGGAATAGTCCCGATCATATCGTCGGGACCGTCGTTCACTCACCGTGTTTCTCTCACCGTCTTTTTCTCACCCACCGTCGTCCGACCGTACACGAGGAGGAAAAATGCCATTAAATCAACAACAATCTCGGTCTAGAACTAAGAACGATAACATCTGTTGAGACAACAGCGAATTTCTTTTGAACCAACAGAATGTGTTCAAAAACAAGCTCGATGTAGCGCGCGCAATGCTGAAACAAAAGCAGATCGCCCTTGATTCAATAGTATTTTACGCAACTAGGGAGGAAAGTAGCGTTTTTCCGACGAGTGTGGAGTTGATAGCCCGAGCGAAGCGAG
>JABFPB010005419.1:0-13358 GCA_022817645.1 Ceratoteleas bidentatus
GGGAGCAAAACTCGGTGTTGCTCGGTTTTTGCTCGGTTTTGCTCCCTAGGAAGTAAAACCAAGTTTGGTTTTCTTCCAAGGGAGCACAATATACTATGTCTCGATCATTTATTAAAAGTTATGATTCGTCAACCAGACATACTCTCTCACAACCATAGAATGATGGAAAGGTCGGTTCATTGTAAAAAGGTTATTCGAATTTTTTTTATGAACAAAGACACTAACTCCGTTGCAGCAGTCTTTCGGCATCACCTTAATGTTCCAAGACACTATCTTTCCCTAACTAAATATTTATTTTAATATAAGGACGACATTGTATGCGTAATTATATAACTTCTTGCACTTAAAAAAAAAGAAGTTCTGAACTATGCTAAAAGAAGCAGAGCGAAGGAACGCGTACAATGTAAAGACAAGAGATAATTAAAGACGCAACGAGTGCTGACAACACCGTCGTTGAGTCTTCGTTTACCTCTCAGAGTTTATATTGTATGGGTTTCTTCCAGAAGAAAAGACGCATACAAATAGCTACAAAATGGAATATTGCATGTATTCAATTTCACTAAATATTTATAGATTTTTATATTTGCTGAATAACATTTTTAAATGTAACGAACATATTTGTTTACTTAAAAATGTTATTTAGCAAATATAAACATCTAAGAATTTAGTGAAATTGAATCTACGCAATTTTCAATTTCGTAGCTATCACTACGATCATTTTGAGGATGACAGTTTTTTATAGTTACACGAATTTTTTGTGTAGTAGTAGATACCAGATAAAAGATCTTAATAAAAAACTATTTAAACAATTACACGAAAAAAGTTTAGTTCATTCAGAAAATTCCAAATAAGTATTGAGGAAGAAGACCAGCGTAATCCCTAAATTACACGTTAATATCGCGTTTTAATTTTTACAAGAATAAATGTATCACCCTTTTTACAGAGAAACATCTCTAATGTCTCGGTGCAAATTGAATTAAAATATTTTTTGTGTAAACACTTTTTTAAAGTTGCCGCCTTTACGCTAAAATACCTTGTTTACATTACTTTTATTCTGAAAGGCTCATACACTTCATTTAAACCTAAGAAATTCAGTGTTAACCCAAACACCAGGGATGTCTAAATGTATATATATTTCTGGATATATTTATTCGTTCATAAATGATATACAGTATATTATAAAATACATAAAAATGGTCGTCTGTGTGCGATTTTAACTCTTTTATCAATGTATTGTATACGTCTTCAATATACCAAATTTACTCACAACCAAAGTTATGAAAGTTACAAGATATTACAAATTACCAATTAATGATAATTTTATTTTAAAATATTGATCTAATTATTGTTATGTCTTGATTACTGATGTCTCGAGACAACATAAAACCATATTTCCGCATTATTGGAATATTGTTAATAAACAATATTCCAATAAATAATAAATTTATTGAGAATACTATAAAGAAATGATGGCTCCAAAAACGAAATCTGACGAAAATTAAAAGTTCCGCCACATTTTCCTACCAAAAAAATATATTCACAACTTCCATAATTCAAAAGTAAATATTCTTACGTTTCAATAATCTGAAAATATCATTTTACAATATCTCAACGCTTAACTCAACAAGTTATAACAATAGTTAGACAGATTCACACATAAAACTCCAATTTATTATACATCCAATTTATCATTCTGTGTCCCCCTCCCCCCACCACAAGTATCCTTAAAATTGGCACTCTATCCATCCCGTCTCGCTGCAGACGTTTTTTCGCGCGAAGGTCGCGGTGAGGCCGTCGCTCACGCGGCGCGCTCTTTTTCCGCGACGCCCGCCGAAAGAGGATCGATCGAAAGCGAAAACAATGGCGCGGCGCGCGAGCGGCACATGTGCCGGCACATGGGACGCACGAGCGTGCGACCGGCGAGAGGGCGCGAGACGGGCGGACGCGCGCGTATACGTGAGCGCGCGCGACAGAAAAATCGATGCAGCTCGGCGGCGGCGGCGCGCGCCACCCCTCGCCGCCGCGCGCCCGATTAGCATAAATTTCGTGATCTCAGGCCACACCCATCCACCGCGGTCACCCTCGGCGTAAGGACCCGGGGGGCTTTTCTAAAGACCTCGCCTTTCGGCCGGCCCGCCAGTAAGGACGCGCCGCGCAGGGGTGTGGGTAAGCGTAACGGCCGGACGGTCGTCGCGCCGACACCGAGGGGTCCGTCGTTTCCCACCCAACGAGCCCACTACCAAGATCCCAAGTGATTCATCGCCCGGACCCGAACGCGCGCTTCAGAAGTGTCACTCGCCGCGCGCGGCAACGTTATTTACGGCCGGCGACGAAGTCGAGTAATTGCGAGGTGTTTCGATGGTGACACTAAGGGGGAGGGGAGTGGCCCAGTTTCGGGTCCGGTTTCGAGGATACTTGGGAGGCGCCGGTTTATTGGGGAGTTTGAACCCACACTTGAAGGAGAGGTTGAGAGAAATAGATCTTTGAATCAATTGTCCTAATGGAGATCCTTTGTAGAAATATAATCATTGAAAATCTATGGAAACCATTAAAAATTGGAACTGTCAGAGTTTTTTCAGAATTTTTGAAATGAAAATGTCTACAAATCTTTCAAAATTGGAACTGTCAGAAAATCACTGAACATGTTTGAAAAAACTACAAAAGTCCCAATTTTTTCAGATTTTCAGAGGATTTCAGAGATTATCAGAGATTTTAAGAAGTTTTAAGAGGTTTTCAGATATTTTCAGATGTTTTCAGAGCTTTTTTTAGATATTTTCAGAGATATATATTTCTGACCTTGTGTGTAAACATAGGTACCTGTAAATGTTCGGTATATGCAAATCTAGAATACACTCAGAGAACAGTTTATTTGGTTTAAATAAAGTTCTCATTCAAATACGAGCCTACAAGATTTATGATTTGAATTAAATAAATTATTTTACTTTGAACAAATATTATTTGTTTCAAGTGAAAGTTTTCATTTGATTCAAATCATAAACATAGTAGCCCCGTATTTGAATGAGAACTTTATTTAAACCAAATAAACTGTTCTCTCAGTGTAGAACATATGCAACGTATATTCTACAATATTTTATCTGCCATATATAATGCACGCATTCTGCGAATATGGACATGTATTCGCATACATGCCACATATATGTTTAATTTTCTCTGGGAACAGTAAGTATACAATTTTAACCGTGTAGTTTGAGGGAAGTAAAGTGGAAGGTCATTCGGAAAGGATGGACATTTTATTTGGCCTTCCCTCTGTCTAAGAGAATTGATTACGTCCAAGCGCATGTAGGGTTATTTGATCCCCACCATCAATCGCACATTCCCGTGTTCTCGATGCTTCGATTAATTGAGATTTCTTGTACAATTGGATCGCAATGTGTGGGCAACTTTTTCTCGACAGCATGACGTAGTTCGCCAAATTTAGAGCGTTCTAAGTATTGCGATGTTCAACCTAGTGCGAAAGCAATGTATGTGTTTTGGTTTTACCGGTAACACTTATAGCGTTGAAATAATGCTGCTTAAGTGTTCTTTCAGCTACACTTGTTACTAAAGCAGTTTGATAAAGTATACACAACAATAAACAAATACATAAACCATTAATTTTGATTTGCTGTTGGAATTAATTTCCGAATGCCAGATGTTGATTAAACATTCGTTACCGTTGCATAAAAACGAAAATACGTTCGAAACAAAAACCCTTTCAAAGTGGCATAATTCATGAAAAATTGCGCGGAATTTTAATTTCGGCTTAATTAACAGATATTATTCCGCAATACGGTGCCCAAAATTGCGCGAATTAATTGCCAAAACCATGCTTTTGCAGACAAAAGCATTGGCGCAAAACCGTAAACATTGTTTGGGTAAATAAATTCGTGTTTCGGGACGGGGTAAACTACAATTAGTTTAATGTGTGCATCGAGCCGTGTGATTAGTTTGCGTGCCCAATTTTGCGGCCAAAAAACCTCGCGACTTGACGTCGTGTGATTGCGACGAATCGGACGGTAGTTTACCGCGATTTAAGCGAGATTCTTTATGAGGGGCCGTATATTTAGGGTACCGAGTCAAAATTTAGAGAACTGGACGTTTTCTGAATATAATTTACAAGATATAACTTTTTAGTAATCATCAAAGGAATGATCGACGAAAAATCTCCCCCCTCCCTTCCGAGCCAGTATACTGGCCTTCCGTTCTCTAGAGGTTAATATTTATTATATTGAAATATTTATTATATTAATATGCTGAAAGGAACACTTTTAAGCTCGATTAATTTATGCGTCAATTCCCATTTATGCATTTTCTTAGTGGTACTGCTGCTTTAATACCCGTGCATTTGCGTTTCCGTGCAAAAGTGAAGTCGATCTCCGAACGTCTTCGGAGATAATTGCGCCGCAAATGACGAGTCGCGCGGTGTAAATGAATGGCGATAATGGACGAACATCAATGTATCGTGGCGAAATTTGTAACCAGTCCCGCGAGCTCCTCTTTTTTACCCGCTTGTCGCTCACGAGCGAAAACCGACAGCCGTACAAGACTCGTTACAAGTTCCACTGTGTACTCATTACTAAAATGTAACGGTACGGTAATGCGCGCGCGGAAAAAATGGCAGTGAAAAATCGCGTGTCTTTAATCAACTGCAAACTGTAAATTGTCGTAAAAGCCAATACCGGGCTGCGCGTTAAGTATTTCAAAAATTGTACTGCCGATTGCCACAACAATTTCTTCATTCTGCGAGGCCGTAATTCATTTTAAGTGGCGAATAATGTGGAGTTTAAACGAAAGGCGTATGCACGTTTTTTTCGTATTGTACGTAAACGTCAATTGGGGATACGGTTTATGATATAATATATTATTGGACGAGTTTTTGTGCAGCACGTCGGTTGAGCGCGTGCGCGATTTCGGAAACCCGATAGCCAACTCATCAAACTCCCGCGAGGCGCAAGCAAACGTTCCCCCACATTTACGAGTTGTTCAATTATTCGGGCATTAAAAATCAATACAGAAACAGAAAAAAACTTCGCGTGTCAATAAAGAACTGTTAAATGAATTAGTTTTAAATGAAGTTTTTAGTAACTTAGTATTTTCAGGGTAGAAGTTATATCGTGGTAAGGTTTATTAAATAAGACGATAATTTTTGTCCTTAATTATAGAAATTATAGATCTATTTTATAGACAATATATCTTATATAAATCGTACAAGAATTATAAAAAACAATAACTTTCTTGATCAATATCGTGGTTGTCACAAATAAAAATACACGTTTCAATTTTATATGGCAAAAATGGAATGTTGACAAATGACATAGAGGCCGCAGAGCCACAAGAAATATATATATTGACTAGTTTGTCACGATGTAACGTCCTTAAATGAACTATCAATATTGTTCAAAATAAGAACCCTAAAAATCCGCCCCTTTATGTTTATACAACCGGAAATTTCATTCTCCAAAATCTTAAAAATCGAACAATTATGAATAAAACAATTCATTTTGGTGTGGTAGCACACACTGAAGAGTATCTAACTCCGTGACTGTAGACAGTTGACATCCTCTTAGCGCGAAGTAGTGCACACTGCAGGTTAAGCTCCCCGCGCTTGAATCGGGCGGCGTTCGGCGTGTTTTCTCGTGGCTATGCGGCCTCCTCGTACACGTTATTACAGTATCAGCGTGTAATCGGCATAACGTAACGGTAGCTCGGGCAACGGTCATTACCGGCGGCGAAAAAATCACTCCATCCTGAGCGCTGGAAAGCGCTCTTCCGTCGTTCGCTGCTATTAACGTTCGTATCGGGTGTAACTTGGGAACCGGATAGCCGATAATTATAATACCGGTATTCGCCGGCCGTTTGTCCTCGCAAATCGTAAAAGATTGCGGACCCGGCTCTTATCCGGGCGGCGCTTTTTGCCGGCGCCGTTGTGAGCCTATTTATTGCCGCGGGTGATTCCGCGTCCGCGACCGTTTGCCGCGTTTTTTGCCCGCTCTTCTCGCGGATCGCGGGTAATTGAGCATCGGTCTAATTATGATTTCATTGATTCGCATTAAACTTAATTAAAGGCCACGCTTAATTGGAGCCCACTCCGCGCGCCCCGGCTAATTAATCCGCGCTTTTTCCGCCCGGACTCCGCCTCGAACGGCTGTTTACATTTCGCCGATTTACGGGGGATTCGTTAATTCGCGAGCGTCGATCGTTTGATTCGGACGGCGCGCTTTTTTGGTTTCAGAGCCACGTTTTTTTCGACTGTGTTTAGTTCACTTGCTCTTTGCACACCGATTTATGTGAGAACAATGGGCGATGGGTTTGAGGTGGAAGGTGTGGGATAGTGAGGAAGTGGAGTGAGATGTAAAATTCGGGAAATCGTCACGAAAGTGTATGAAAATATGTGGGAACTACACCGTAAAAAAAGAATGTGAATCTGTAATGTCTCAAGTAGAAATTTTGTAAATTAATTTTTTGTAAATCAATGTTTGAAAATCATTTTTACGAAAGTTTTTTTAAACTAGAAAAACTTTTTTTGAAATTTTCTTGGCAGTAAATTGTTAAATATAGTTTATCTGGCAAGAGAAACTTGCAAGTAATAAGTGGTTTTATTGCCAGTAACTTGATAATTTAACTATCATTTACCTACACAGGAAAGTAGTTCATTTTATTCACAAGAATATTTCAAGTACACGGAGAAAAATGTTTGGTTGCAACAACAAAAATTTCGTTGTGACAACCAAAATTTAGGCTGCGACAACAAAAATTTGGTTGTGGCAACCAAAATTTGGTTGCCATAACCAAAAAAAATCAAAATTTTTCTCCGTGTAAACAGAGATTTCTTTTCGTTAAGATTATATACATTTTCATAATTAAAAAATTTTTTTTAATAAATAAATTGTATAGTTAAGCAAACTTTTTTGATACTTGTCTTGTGTTACGTTCGACTTTTCTAACCTCAAAAAAATAACTTAGTCAGCTACTAGGAAAGGAACGTATACAATGAAATTCATTTATTCTCTTTTGTCTCTCTTTATTTTTCTCAAACTCAACTTGTACAAATTAAACTCAAAATAAAAAAAACACGTTTGATTCCCGACGTTAACCAAAAAAGAGACATCTTACTTGGACCTCTTTCAGTCCCTCAACCACCTCTTTCAGTCGCTTATTGCCTCATCGACCTCTCTCAGTCGTACACCAGTCGATCTCTATCAGTCGCACATTCACCCTCTCTTCCACTCACTCAGCTCCCTCTCTCAAACTTGCAGTCCGTTTTCAGACTCTTTTCCTTACGGCCTCTTCGGCCGCTGCTGGAACAGTGACGCTTCACAAACGCGCTCCCGCTTTTATACCCTCGCTGCCATTGTTTCCAAAACAATGACAGCGCCGTCAACGCTACCTGTCGCCTAAAATGAAAACTCGCGTGCGAGCTCGCCCTCCTGGTGTCGGTAAGGCAGTTTTCAAGTTGTTGTTTTGTGTGTCACCGTACCGCGGTGAATAAAAATGTGAAGTTGAAAACGTTACACTTGACTTATGTTTGTGTTAAAACATGTACGGGGATGGGTTTATCATGTTTGTGAAAACATTATAAACCCATCCTCGCCCGTCCCATTGTAAAAATTGTCAACAATATTCTAAATATTGTATCGTCATTGTATTGTATTGTCCTTTTCCCGACCCCCTCCCCCTTTCGCCTCGATAAATATGGTTAATTTATTACGCGAGGAATTACGTATTTATTCTGACTTGTTTGTCGAAAATTAGAGCCTTTCGTTTTTTACAATTTTTCTTGCAAGTTTTTTAAAGTAAATCTTGCCAATTTCCAACGTTTTCATAGAGTCAATTTCTACTCGGTATTCTGCGTAGCATAACCTAAAAAGTGAGAGATTACTCAAACTGTATAAAATTACGCAAAGTATTGAGTAGTAAATAACTATTAAACATTAATTATTAAATTATTAAAATTAAAGTATTAAAAATTATTAAAAAATTACTTTTTATATCAAATTTAAAAATAATTTTTTAATAATTTTTCATAATTTATACAATTAAATAGCATACAGCTTGGATACTTCGCATATTTTGGAAAACAAATTGTTCAGACATCAGAGAATGTGTATCTACATTTTTCATTACGCCGTACAGTTTTTGCATGAAAATTGGAAGCAATGTTTGCAGCAACATGATCTGTATAAATGCCAAATTTTCGTATATTCATGTTTCAAAATCGTTGCAAATTGACTGGTTTGTTATGCTGATTTTTCTGCTCAATTCTAGAACTCATTCAAATCTCTACAACCTCAACGGAACCGAAAGTTCAAAAAACGTTTGGCGAACGTTTCTATTGCCGTTGTGTGAACGTTCCTGGATCGTTCCGAACATTTTGTAAACGTTTATACAACGTTAAAATTTCCGTTGTCTAAACGTTGTCTAAACGTTTGTGGAAACGTATGTTGAGAGATATCAACAAGAAAGCCTTGTTTACAAAAAAAAGTCTCGTGACTCAGTGGTAAGGAATCCACTTGCCACTTTAGATGCTTGGGTTCGTTTCCCAGTGATATGTTTTTTATGAGAGTAAACGCTTCGAAACGTTCTATGAACGAGGTAGCCTTTCGATAATTTGATAAATTATTAACAATAAAATATCGTAATGTTTGTGAAACGTTTGACGACGTTTGAAACAACGTTTCCAGAAACGTTTAGAGAATTTCCCTCAGCCGGAAATTTTTACGTTTTATAAACGTTAACAGAACGTTCGGAACGTTCCAGGAGCGTTCGCAGAAGAAAAATTCACCTAATGTTTTTTGAAATGTCGGTTCCTTTGGAGAATATAAATCAATGGGTTGACATCTTTTATCGTGTAAAACTTTCTTTGCATTACATTCGCTTATCAAACTGACATATCATAAAAACCATAATTTTACAATTCACACATAATTTACCCACATCACAAAATACACACACTTCCACAACATGCTACGTCACCAGGTTACGCAACGCAATGTCTAAATTTAATGAAGATCGAACTGTTCATATCCCCGATAGAAGAAGATGTATATTACACGTATATTAGATGGACATTCTAAAATTAACATACATAAAGTAGATATATACATATAATATATACGTATATTATACGTATATTAGATATATGTCAAACTGAAGTTCTATCAGGGTATTTGATTTGACTGGCGACAAATGTACACAAAAACAACGTGCATAAAGTAAAAGATGACAAATTTGTTCAAAGAGCGCGACCTGCGTTTCACGTGGCAGATAAAAACGAGCGCGTCGTCGTTTTTTCGGCTGTTTATAATGGCAATAAATCGAGTTGTGTCTGTGACGAGAAAATCGTGTGTAAAACGTACAAAGAAAAAAGCCAGCCTCCCCCACGCGGCGTGTTCCAAAGTGAATTTCATTGATCGCGGCGAGTCGCACCCTCGAAAACATCGTTCTGACCCTCATCGGGGCGGCTCGCTCCCCTCGTCCTCAAAGAGCCAATGAAATTGGTTCATTGCGTTCTCAATGAAAACAACCCTTCGGGGGACGTGAATTTTTCATAAAAATACTCGCCGGCCAATAAGAGAAAATTGGCGCTATTTGCTGGCGCAGCATCGATTCGGCTTGTAATTAAGGCTCCATTTGATTCAATTTGGGTCATTCAATCGCACGGCTTCGCGACTGTTTGCGCGTATTACAATCGCGGGATTACGCCTACTCTTTTCCTTCTTTCTTCGTCGCTTCGCTTTGATTGCTGCGACTTCGAGGCTAAATTCAACTGTGAGACATTTTTTATTAAAATTTACCTCGTGTACAATAAATTTTACCAGCCTACGTTGGAACAAATTATTTTAACGAAGAATTTTTAGTAGATGGTATATTAAATTTTACAATGTCGTGTAATACATGGAAATTTACCATATCAGAAGGTAAAGGTTTTTAGAAGTTACAATATTTTTTACTAGACCACATAGTAACTGCGAAAAATAATTTGTAGGTAATATAACAAATTAAACTTGACGATGCAATTTTGTTTGGTAAAATGTTTATATGAATTTAGCCACATTTCATTTCAAACATTATTTTTTCTCGTAGCGTTTATTCCGAGCTTTGAATTGGAATGCAAAGTGACTCTCAACAAGCCACTTGTCGACCAAGTTTTTTTCCCATATCACAACCAACCGAATTCGGTGCGAAATGGTGCATCGTTTTTCTCTTGTCTTTCGAATGAAAAGTTGTCGACAAATGTTCGAATGCGCGTTGAGATCAAAGTCCGAAAGAAACGTGGCCGATTTTTGCGCGGCACATGCCGCGCATTCCGGGGCAATTAAAAATACAAACAAACATAAATTACTGAGAGCGGCGCACGTCTTGGCGATACGTAACTCGGCGATATCGTTGAGCGGCAGGGTCGAAAGTCGGCGCGCAGCAACGATATTGCATTATTATTTATTAATTCGGGGCGCGCTAGATGCGCATCTCCGATTGCGTTGCGGCCTCGCTTCCTACATCACGATTTCCTTATCTGCGAGCACCACCCGGCGAGCGACGCTTCCCCATACATCCTTCGGGGCCCACTTGACTCACAAAATTATTTTATTGATACAACCTCGCTTTAAATACAATCGGCTTTACATTTTATTCAAATTATTTCCAGACTGCCCTCTCGCCCCACCCCGTGTTCGACAACGAAAAATTGTCTCCTTCTGGTTCGAGATGCAAATGCGGATATTAGCAGCAGGAAACCCTTTTTGTAGTTACGCTCGCAGAAAAAACCGTTGCCGGAAAAAAACATACGTTAAAACAAATAAAAACAAACCCCTTTCTCCCGCTTTCACGGGGGAAAGGGGTTTGTTTTTTTGCAAGGAGACAAACACAAATACTAGACATAAACATTCCGAAAATAATAACACTGATTTACGAGTTGCGGCTCGACTTTAATAACTTCACTTCAGCATTTACCTGACGTTTAAGGGAAAAACGACAACCTTGATCAGAGTGGCTGGCAGTGGGAAATGTACCCACTATCTGCCGAATGACAGTGGATAGGTAAGGTATCGCTACCTACTGCCTCGATCTCAATCAGTGTATTATTTTCGGAGTGTTTATGGGTAGAGTTTGTGTTTGTCTCCGAGCATACGCAGGAGCGTGAAAGCGGGTGTAATGTTTCTTTTTTAGCAAAAATGTTAGAACTAATATGTTGTTGTGCAAGTGTTTAAGATTTTAAAAAGACGTAAACATTTTTTTTAATTCTGTTGACAGGTTTCGGTGTCGGCATATGATGTGAACTTTACTAAAATAAATATTTGATTCAACTGGTATATTTCATTTCGGAATGGTCGAAGTAGATAATAGGGGCATAATATATTTTGATATTTCGTTATATTTATTGATTTTTTCTTTCATTTGATGGTAAAATGTCAGATTTTATTAATATAACTTCAGTACATTCTAATTTCGGTAACAAGGTTTACCTTTTAGCCATCGAATGTTTAAAGATTGGTTTTATCTGTAAATTCTACAACTACTAGTGAGAATATAGAGAAATTATAAGGAAAAGGTTGCTAGCTTAATTTTACCAAAAAATGGACTTACCTAATTTTTCCGCAAAATCGCAGGAAAACTGAAAAGAAAAAAATCCAAAAATTAATTGCATTCATTGCAAACTTAACTTATTCTTTACGAATAAAATAAAAATCTCAACGAAAATATTTCGAATATAATCTTAATTTCTTTGAGACCACATTCGATGGCTTAAGTCTCGGGCAATTAGAGCGTCGCGATCTCTCGATGGCCCTTGTTCTATAATTTATATGACCCGCGTGGCGAGTACATCTGTTCTCTTTGAGAACCGGACCTCCATTTCTTTCGACTGTCATTCGCAGGACACTTTTTGTCCGCGTTTTGCGGCGCTGCGAAAGATGAGGGCTTTCTGAGGGAGTTTTTCGTTTCACTCGTTTTTACCTATCCCTCTTTGAAGAGACTTCTGCAAAAGGAACTGTTCCAGCAGAACCTTTTTTTCATCCACTTTCAAGTCCGTTTTCACGTGCTGACTGATTTCACATTTGTGGCGGATTTTTGTTGTTGATAAATGTTCAGGATTACTTCTTTAATTTCACACCGAGTGAAGTATTGATATTTAAAAGTAATCTACAAGTGAATCAAATTGCACAAACTTGTAATGTTAGATCAATTATGTTAGAAAATTATGAATATATTATAGTCATTTGGGTGGCGCCTCCCCTTAATTTAAATCAGTTCGCTTTTTTTGTTTTTTCAGCCCAAATTGCGAAATGACTAAAACGGGTCATGCCATATTTCGCTTAATTTGATACGCGCCGGAGAATAGCTCATTGTACGTGAAATGTCAGACAGAGGAAAGATAAGGATCGCGGTACGGCTGAAGAAAGCTTCGCGGGGCAAAAATGCACGAAGAAGCTTGAAGCCGGCTGTCCGGGCGGACGTGGTTGCACTCCATTACGGCGAGTCGCGCTTCTCAGGATTCATGAGCTGTGAGGCTCGTCCGGCGTTTCCGTGGCGGTGTCAGTGTTACCACTTGCTGTTTGTACAGCACTCACGCTTGATACCTCTAATTTGAAAATGAATGAGCGTCTAGTTTCAGCGTGGCGCAAACGTTTTAATTCCGCGCCGACTATGAATTCGCTATCGCGTTTCATGGCCGTGCACAATCGCCTGGAACAATCGAACTTTTATCGCGAGATGGACAATAATGTTGAAATTGTGTCATTTATTTTACCAGCTTATCGCCGTGTAGATAATTTTCCCCGAACCTGATTAAGGGCTCTTCCTGGTGCAACATTTCGAAACGTGTCCATTTTCGTACGATAATTGCCATTCCTCGCGGAGAGATTTTCTTGCGCTGATAATCTTATTAATACGATTTTTTGAAGTCAGAATATTGTTTATTGAGTGAACTAAAATATTTGCTATAGCACTAAGCTATATATTAATTTAAACTAACCAAAATTCTAGGTTAACTTTACGAAATTAATTTAACCAACTGTTCGGTTTGTTTGATTAAATTTATTTATTCGCGTAAATTGAAATCCTATGTCACTTTTCCAATGAATTAGACACAAGACTCATCTTTATCTTCTTTCTCTTCTTTCATTTTAACTTGTATCTTTAATTTGTAACTCTCGTCTATGTCGAATTCTGTATTTTGCTCTCATGCTACTGCGCGGTTAGTCTGCAAATCAGTGTTAAGGGGGGGAAGTACATGTAAAAAAATTTTTTTTTCGTTTTTTGCATAAATCAATAGCTTATACATTTAAGATTTATCCTGTAAAATATCTCAGCGATCGGAAATGTAGTTACCGAGATACAACCATTTTTCTACCTGCGCTGCG